>CBVK0101051996.1:0-21139 GCA_900067695.1 Picea abies
GCCACCTAAGTGATTAACAGAAATTAAAATATTAACACCAAATAAATGAAACGCAACAGTTTATTTGTTAATCAACAATAAAATTTAATATATTCTTTTAAAAATTGGTTAACCAGCAACTATTTAGCTGCTATGCTAGTGTATATTCATATCATTATTAAAATATCTTTGAACGTGGTGATAACAGATAAGAGCTTTCCGTATCTTCTTTTTCCGATCCGATCCTTTTAAACTTGTGCAAGGATGAGTTATTACAATGATAAACTTTGTAATGTGGTTTCATTTTATAACATAAATATTTTCTGGTACTGTTACAATGATAATGGAACTCGTGAAATCTACATTGTAGTTTATTATGTATTTTATAAACATTTAGAAGTTTTGGTAAAATTATTACTATATTTAATATTTATTTAATATTAACATTACCTTCATTAATATAAATTAGATGGATTTATGTATATTGTTGTTTTTATAATTTAATATTTTATATTTATTTAATATAAACATTACCTTCATTAATATAAATTAGATGGACTTATGGATATTGTTGTTTTTATAATTTAATATTTTATATTTATTTAATATTAACATTACCTTCATTAATATAAACTAGATGGACTTATGGATATTGTTGTTTTTATAATCAAAATTTATATTTTAATCTATAGATATAATATGTACAAAGTATTTATGTAATTATATCTATAGATTTATTTTGATAAAAAAAAATTCTACTGATTATATATTAATTTTTAAATTAATGATGTTTATCAATTTCCACATTAATTAATGATATTTATCAATCTCTTTTATAATGTTGTTGTGTTAGTTATAAATACAAATTAATTAAACTATCCGTACATAATTATCGATATTAATACCACGTAACAGATGGTTACCCTCCGACTTTCTCTGGATCAATCCGGAACAGATGGTTAGCCTCCATATATGGCTATGGTATATTACCCTCCATATATGTATATAAGTTTTATTTTTTCATTTCCAATTAATTAAATTTAGCCAAATGCTGTAGTTTAGTTATTTTTAAAAACAATGTTGTGTAGTTTAGTTATTTTTAAAAACAATGTTGTGTAGTTTAGTTATTTTTAAAAACAATGTTGTGTAGTTTAGTTATTTTTAAAAACAATGTTGTACTTTAGACCTAGACACTGAAAACACAGCTTTATTTATTATGATATATTTTGGGTAGATGCTGGATTTTAGGCTTAGAGTAGGTTAGTTACTTTTTAAAAACAATGGTGTATTTTAGGCTTAGACACTGGAAACACAGCTTTATTTATTATGATATATTTTGGGTACATGCTGGATTTTAGGCTTAGATTCTGTAATTTAAAAACAGCTTTATTTATTATGATATATTTTGTGTAAATGCTGTATTTTAGGCTTAGACACTCAAAATCAATAATATAAAAATATGAATCTATAGAATATTGTTAAGCTTATATAATCGATATTAATGACCAATTTTATTTAAGCAAAACAGAATCTTACTGAAGTAAAACTCAGTCACAAACTTTTCATAAATTTGATGTAACCAATACGACCTGAATATTGTTAAGCTTATATAATCGATCTTCATTACCAATTCTATTCAAGAAAAACAGAATCTTACTGAAGTAAAACTCACTCACAGACTTTTCATAAATTTGATGCAACCAATACGAGCTGAACGAAAGACCATTATAACAATAAAAACAACATAAATGGATTAATTGTAATAAGTTACCATTACAACAATAAAAACACCATTATAACAATAAAAACAATATAAATGGGTTAATTAGTCCCTTCCCTTCTGGCTGGTAGAGACTATAGTAATCGATTGTCCGTTTTTATATTAGTGTGGCACGAAAATTAACATATTTATATTTTTATTGTTTTATCCTAAGTTGTGATAAATTATGCGTTCTTCTCATCCAATTTCATGTTTTTAACCTAACCTTTTAATTTGATAAATTATGCGTTCTTCTCATCCAATTTAATGTTTTTAACTTAACTTTTTAACAATACCTTAGCCTGCCTAACGAGGTGAAAAAGCTTAATAAACGTGCATGCTCCGCTGTTGGATAACTGTCTGAGTTCCAAGCCTGCTAACCGGGAAGTTCACTCTGTAAACAAAAGCAGCAAGGTGCCGAGACCACTGGCGGATATCCCCGGATACGCAGGTTCGAATCCTGTTCGGTCATAGCTCCTGGAGGTGCGATAGGGTCCGAGAGTCAATCATCGCCAGAAGGTTAGCCGATAGCCAGGAGGGCAGGCATTGTCTCTTATTTTGTTAGAAAACTGCATTAGCTGGGCTTACCTGGGCATCAGTTTTCTACGGCTTCAGAAAATTATTGACTATCCCAAGCGAATGGGGGTTCAAGTATCATTCTATTACTTCCTTGAAAACAAAGGCTTGGAATGCTACAATGCATAGCCGTTGTTCACCCAGTTGTTCACCCTTGCCTTCGAACTTGCAACATTGTTATTACAAGGCTGCTATTACAATCCGTCCTTGCCTATCGCCAAGTGTTTTCTTGAATAGATTACTGAACACATGTTGAAGATGATGAACACAAGCCGTCGCTTCCTGCTGCCAAGTGTTTCCTTCAATATATTACTGAACACATGTTGAAGATAATGAACACGTAGGGTTACCTTTAATTGTAACTTATGCACTTTACTTTTTGTACAGAGATTTAGATTACTGTGGAGAAGAAGTCCATCTAACTAATTATTAATCATTAATAAGTAACAACTAATTATTAATTGAAACTTATAGTAGGGAAATATAAGTTACTAATCGAATTTCTAAAGAACGTTTACTGACATTAAAGAAGCGAAGCACAGATTGGAGGTTTTAAAATTTATTATGCTGCCACAAGTGAGAACAGTTAATATTGAGAATTGAAAATCTTCGTTTTTCTAACTCCATTGTATTATGGTCAATATAATATCTTACTATGAAATTTACAATGGAACACTTTGAAATGAATTGCAACACAAATGGTCAGTGAACCAACCATGAAAAAAGTTATAATATGTTTATCAATGTGAGGGAAAATGGTCATTTATTGCACTTTACAGCTGAAATCAAGAATTTAGATAGTGATCACATCGGCAAATTTACACGATTACAATAAAAATAATACGAGGACATTGATTTTAATATTAATTATATTTGTTTGATCCTTAGCATCTTCAGAAATCTAACTATAGATGTATTGATTTGATTTAAAACTAATGATTTATTTTTATTAAAATATCGGTGACTGTATGCTTTTTCCGTTCTCTGTAAATACATGATCTCTGCTTGGACATTCATTCCTTCATTCATTGAGAATATTATTGATTTGAGTATTGCTTTATATGTGTTGTGGCCCCGTTTGCCTTTGTTTTTAAGCACGGCTGATTCCTTTGGTTGTTTGCAAGGCTTACACTGGCCATATATAAATGGTGAGCTACGGCCTGCAGTGGTCAATTGAAAGTTTAACGTAACGAAATGAAATAACGGTAGTAAAAGAACTAACTCTTTCATGCTTTAATTATCGTTCAACTCTTTCGACTTGCGCGCACCAAATTAAATTAGTAATTGCATCAGATGTAATGTTTCATGGAGAATAGAAGTGAAGTGACATTGTTCCATGCTAAAATGGTTCATGTGTAGGCACTCGTTAATAGGAGGAGAAAGTAGTTGGACGTTGGTTTTTGAATAATCGTGATTTTATAATCATGATTTTTAGATATTACAATTTGGATATTTATATCTAGTTATATTTGAAAACTTTTATTGGAAACTAATTTAAAAAATCAAATTTATAAGCCAAACAACAATTTTCTCTACCTTCTTGGTAGGGACTTGTTGCTACGCAACTCTCCTTGTTGTAATAAGTTACCATTACAACAATAAAAACATAAATGGGTTTAAAAACATAAATAGATTAATTGTAATAAGTTGATCAAGATCATTCAATTTACAAGGGATAAAAAATATAGTTGTAAGAATTGGGTTAAAAACATAAAGGGATTAAATTTTAATTCTAATAAGTTGATGAAGATCATTCAAGGTTTATAATGGATATAAACAAGGTTTATAATGGATATAAACTATAGTTGTAAGAATTAGGTTTTATTGATTTTTAATGTATGGTAATTTGTAATATAATGCTAGGGACTTTTTAGCTAAAGGAAGAAAGTTTTCATTTATTCTTAAAAAAATCTCAAAAACTTTTTACAATTAATACTAAATGACAATGTTGAAGTGTTTAAGCAAACAATCTATGTGTGTGGTTAGTTGCCTTTTGTAAAATTGTATTATAAAATATTGGCAGTAAAATTGTATTATAAAATATTGGCAAGGTTATATTAATGTGTTGGGATTTTAAAATACAATGTCAAAATCTGAATTACATTTGCTAGTCCCTCCAAGTGGATAAGAGTCCATAATTGATCAAATGAAAAGAATTTCGATTTTTGTTGGTTAAACCCTTCTTCATGCAAAGCTAGAAGACGATTAAGAGTCAATTCATGCTGCAAATGCGTATAATCATTCAACCTCTCCTCCATATTATTTTATCTCTCAAGGACACCCTTCCAAAGGTAATGGATAAACCCCAAGTCCAAAAGTTCATCATTTAGGTGATTATTATGAGTTTCTTGTTTCATCAATATTTCCAATTTTTATAAAACCTTAATTTTGTTAAATTCGACTAATTTTGTCTAAGATCCTTATGAAACATGGTAAAATTAATTTAAATTGAATTTGATCTTTACATTTTCAAAATCATGGAAAATTTTAGGGGTACATTTTCTTCCATGTGAGAAATTAAGGGGTTTCAAATTTTAATTGAGTGAATTTTTGGTGTTTTATTATCATTCAACCACATTTTATTATATATATATATATATATATATATATATATATATATATATATAAATGGTATTTTATTTATTATATATATAGAGAGAGCCCATACTTATTTATGAGGGAAAAGGAAAAAAATAATTTTCACCCCTAAAATTTGAATTCCAACCTTCCATTCGCCAAGATTTCAAGGAATGGGGATTTCTGGGAGTGATTTCTCCCTAGACAAAAATCATGCTTCCTACCTTCATTTTCCCCAATTTCATTCCAATTTCATGGTATGAGTATTTGAATGCAACGCTAAAAGTCAAAGCCTCTGCGAAGCATAAATATTAGTTGAATCTATATACAATAGTTGTATGTATATACATTTAGTATATATGCTCTAACAAAAGTAGGGTTTTCTTACAAGAACTTTCGAGTGGACTAGAAGAACACCTAGAAACTCATTTTGCAAAGGTGTTGTTGTTGGTACTCCATGGCAGAGTTCATTAAGATGAGATTTGCAGTCTATCGATCTTCTCATGGTTACCATTCTTCCATGTTTCCTATGGCATGCCCTATTTTTGTCTAAGAAGAACACTTGTGCCTTTTTTTGCACTGTCCTTGTTTGGCTTACTACTACTAACCCACAGAAAAAATAAACCAGATGTGACTCTTCTTTAGCTTTATTTTCCATGAAATAAGAGGTAATAAGAGTGATTCAAAGTGGAGGGGAGAACCTTCCTCGGTGTTTGTGAAACAAGCGGTATGGATCATTCCCTCTGTCTTTTTTTCTAAAGTTGAGCCTAGAAAGAGCAATGGTAAATTAAGATACCTAGATATTTGAGCACCCATGTTCATCATTAGGATTTATTTCAATTCTTATGGATTTGTGTTTTTTTGTTGAGTATGCATATGATACCACATGTATTGAAACTTATGCCCACAATGTGGTAAATGGCACATGTTAATCTTTATCACAATGTGGTCAATAGCACATCTCATTATGAAAAATTCATAGAATTTATTTTGGTGAAGAACCCTTAAGCATGTTGACTTCATCTTAGAATGTCACGATTAAGTAGTAAGGGGATATATTTTATGTCATTTAATTAGGCCTTCCACTTAGCTCGAGGTTATATTTTCTTCAATTTTAAAGACTTCCACGTAGTTTGGACTTTTGGGCATGAAGTATGTTTGCTACAGATAAAACCTAAGTCATCTGCAAAACAAAAACCTAATTTATGTGCAAAACAAATTCTTGAACATATCACTAGAGAACAACCCGAATGGAAAAGTTGCATAGAACCATTATGGGGAAAAAATTCAATGTCTTTCCTAATTAAATAGTATTACAACCTTTGAAATCTATTTAAAAATAAATAAATAAATATTTTTAGGCAAAATGACCAGTGCTACTAAGTTGATTTTTAAGTTTGGTAATAGTTAAATCCAATCATTGTAGAGTAATTCAAGTTTCAATCTTCAATGTAAATGCACTATATTAGCTATTATTTTTGGGTTGAAAATTTACCATTTTTGTTATGAATTAGTAATGTTTTTTTTCATTATATTAAACAAAATTGCTTGCTTGAATAGTGGCTCTCTGTGTTTACCACATAACTACATTTGGTCCCAATTTAAATTCATATTCGTTAATGTGCTCAATAACACATGATTATCTCATGGAATATACATTAAGATAAAGAACTATGAAAAAGAATACAACTATTTTTTTTCACAATATGCATGTCTACTTTCTACTTATAGTGTATTCTTGATTCCCATAAATAGCAAATGGAAATTTAGATGAATCTCAATCTTAGCCAAAATTTTGGTGACTTACCATTGGATACCTCAATGTGCTTATGGAGCCTGTTGCAAGTGATGGAATACAACAAGAATGAAATCTTGATGAATGGTTGGGGTGCTTTAGGTTTTAAATTGTTGTTAGAAGAGAGGGTTCACAAAGATAATGTACTATAATTTGGGATCATCTAGAGACGTTTCTTTGACAATTGCCATTTTATATATTTTTTTTCTTAACTACAAAAGGATAATAACTGTGTTCGTAGAGAAAACATTTGATAGCCCTCAACTTTTTAACAATGTATCTTGATCAAAATAATTTTCATTCCCATCTATTTTACTTTCTTACACATTTTGTAGAGGTTCTTGGATTGCATTGATATTTTTCATTCATGTTTATTTTTTCTAAGCATGAGATGAAACTCATTTGATGCACAGAGTGTTGAAATAATTTAGTTACACAAAATTTTAGTTCTCCTAGACATTGTCCACAATATCTAGACAATTAAGATATCTCTTATGTCTACTACAGAGAATGAGAAAAATTGTATTGGCGCAGAGTGGGTAGACTCGGGGTTAAACATTAATTTACCAACAAATACCAAGATAGTGGCCCTTTTGGCATCACCCTCAATAAAGTGAAGTCCCACCCGACGTACCTATGGGGATTGAAGGAGCCAGGCTTTGACAATGATGGGGGAATATGAGACATTGATCCTTATTGTTTACTTAACATTAATTCTTATATTCTTTGCGCAAATACATAATAGTTTCATAACATATGAAATAATCATTCTACTTAACCATTAAAAATATGTGTGATACCATCAAATACATATCCATACTAATCATTAATCATCCATTCTATGCGCAGAATGAATAGAAAGAAAAACACATCATAACAACATACAAATTAGAACACAAGGATTTAACGTGGTTCACCCTAAGCTGGGCTATGTCCATAATGACTGACTTCTTATATTATGCAGTCATATTCTGCCTTACAATGGGTGTGCACTGGGCTCATACAATCATCTTCAGTAAAAACCAAAACTTACCCAAGTCGTTCTATGCTATAGTGCACACATACCTCTAGATCGATATTCAAATCAACTAACTACTCATTGATCAACAACTCAACTCACTCAAAATTCTCCTCCAATGCTCTCACTCTCGAATGTTACTTTCTACCCAAAACCCATACATACTTATAGTTTTACAATAGTTCTTATCCCATTACAATGAGGACAAACTATCCCAACACTCCTAACTAACTTATGTCTTTCACGCGCGTTGCTCCTTTGTTGAATTATTGTGCGATATGATCCTCCGCTAGCTCCGTTGTAATATGTGTCTTCAACTTCTGTTCATTCGCTTGTAATTACTTCCTTTCGTAGTTACAATTTCTCCTTCTATTATGAATTATTCCTCCTGTAATTATTTTATCTTTTGTGCGCAAGCCTATTGTTGCACTCTCATTTGGTTCATTTCTAAGTATAGTTTCTGATTTTATGCCATTGTAGTTATCATATCTGTAGGTGGAAATGTGGGAATTACTTCCTTAAATTTATGTGCCTTGTACGATACCATTTGTAACTTATTCCCAAGCTCTTGTAATTATGCATCTTCTGTCAACTCTGTCCAAACTCTCATGCTTTCTAAATAAATATTTACACATTATGCTTCTAGATTCCTAATATTCTCTACAGTTGTTGTCACCATATTCTCTCTTTATTTCCTTTTCTCCCTTTCCTCTGGTGGGGTACTCGGTGTTTGGAACTCCTTTAGATCAGTAATATTTATTCTGAAGCCTTGAATGGATTCTTCAATCTTCGTAATTTTCTCTTCTAGGGGGGTGTCCACTTCTACAAACACTTCTGGAATATCATTATATACTCCTTGTACCGCTTGTTGCAATCTCTCTGTCCTATGTGCATCCTCATCTCTCTCCAGCCTAAGTTTATCACATTCTTCTTACAACATGTCTTTATCTCTGACTACCTTCATCAACTCAATCGATGTTCATACTGCTCACACTTGAAGTTCCTCTGCCACACTCATCTACAACTCATATAACAATTCTATAGGCAGTTGAGATAACACTAAGCCGATGTGACTAAGTGTCTTTTATTTCTCCTTCAACTCTGTTGTGGGGAACTCTAATGCTCCCACTTCTCTTTTCATTACTTGACATTCTCTTGATGATACATATGCCATCAATTGAACCTATGTCATATGTGCCATCTTTTCTCATTTGTTAATTGGTGTTATTCTGGTTGTTTCTAATATTTTTCGCAACACGACAATTTGTACTTGCATATCCAAATTCCTTTCTTATCACTTCTGTGTTGCATGCTCAAAAGCTTCATAAATAGTTTCCTTAATCTAATCTGCAATATTTTCTAAGTCACTTCATAAATAGTTTCCTTAATCTAATCTGCAATATTTTCTAAGTCATCTTCTGATAGGACCTGGGTGGCCACTTCCTTAACTGCTTTCCTCTTTTTTGTTTGTGCTACCCATTTTCTCGTATCCTTCTCCTTCTGCTTCTTCTTTGTTCGTGGTACTATATTTTGTGTTGTTCCTATGCTATTTCGTTCATGTTCATATTCTCCTTTGTCATCAACTATCTCTTCTATTTACGGTTGTTGTGTCTTCGGAAGCTCTATTTTTGGCAGTGGGATCTTCCACTCAACATCCCAATCTTCCATGATGTGTCCCATCTCTTCTTCCATGACCCTGTATCGTGTGGGAATCTATTCATGAATTGGGTCCTTCTTCGCTCGGATATACATGTGATGATGCCTTGCCTTAAATCACACAACTGGCTTGTATGTGTCTACCACCTATGGAAAAATGCGCGGTGTTCTCTAAATTGTCTCCTGAATACCCTCCTTATAGATATAAAAAGCTATAGTTTTATTATGTTGTCTTTCCTTGTCCACAATATGCCACAAGTTATCCTACCATGCTCTATATTGAGCTTCCCTATATTTTATCTGGAATTGGTTGAGTAATAAATTCACCCAATTCATTTGTATGCCTTCGACACACTTTTTTGTTGATGTTATCGCACCTACTGGAAATTGATCCATGCGACACTTTCTAAACAATTTTCAAGATAACACTTTCAGTGAAAAATTGACGCAGTCCCCACTAATACTTTCCACATCGAGCCCATATGTTCCTCTAAACATTCCAAAATTTTGTTTCATCTTCTCTGATAATGCTTTTTCGTTCGACTTCTCTGTAAACAGTGGTGATGGATCCTCCCCTGCCATTGACAATCTAGTTATTCATGCAATAAATTTTGTTTCAATGGACATGGATTTGTCCAACCACATATATCCTCCATGGACACAACTTAACAACATCTTCATGCGGGTGTTTATCTCGATGCTCGTACCAAAATGCAAGATTTGTAACAAGTTTAGGATTCCTGATTTCTCCAATCCTACTGCCCAAGTATTTGGCTCAAATCTAATAAATGATGTCTCTATATCAATGAATGTCTTCAGGTATTTCCTCGATGCTAAATCCAGGAACTTATTTTCATATGACAGATCGTGATCTGCAAAATTTGAGCTCATTATTACTCATAGCATATCCCCTTCAACTATTACTCCGCATGGAATTTTTGGTTGCAAGAGGTCATATTTTGCTTCCTTTTGTAGGTTTATTGGATTTTTTGACAACTTCCTTTGTGGTATGTAATCCTTCGTAAAATTGACCTTACTCATCTCTAACACAAATTTTCCTAATGTCTCTTCCTGTACCAATACTATCGATGGATTAGTGAGATGTTTCTTCAACTGTGACACTGAGGTTGAGACTTATTTAGGTGGTGCCATATCTCTCTGCAACGTTTCTTACTCATCCCTACCTACATTCTCTCCACTCTCTATTCTCTATTGCCTTCTATAAAAACTATGAATAACAACAACTTCTCGTTGTAGACCTTTCAACTGCTCCTATCACCTATCTCTAGTTTTTCTGTTCTTTGCTCCCAAACCTGTTGTCCAATGTGACTGTACTCCACATTCAATTATTTCCATAGTCTTCAATAAATTCAGATTATTCTACAAATCATTGTCTAGATAGTTCCATTCTGTCATGATATCGGCACTGCTTTCCATTAATGACTACGCGTCTCCAATACTTATCCATTATGATCGCTCTTTAATGCATGTCTCGTCAAGTTTGATATTTAATTCCTTCAACCATATTATGCACGGGTCTCCAAACTTGCCTTGTTTACTCATACTCTCTTTCTCCTTTCTATGAAGTTCACCTTCCTCTTTCTTGTCTGCATCATTTTCTTCCAACCTTCAAACTCCTTTATTTCTTTTCTTATTTTTATTTTTATTTTTATAATACACTATGCTACAAGTACTATGGTACACATATTGCGCGCTAAGACTAGTGCGCAGAAGTCTGACTGTCCCTATACAGTTTCAGTTGACTACCATTAACCAGTCCTTCAACAACTTCTCCATTCAGCTTCTCCAACTATACAACACCTACATCTGTCACATACCTGATCACATATGGTCTTAACCAATGCATTTGGAAATTTCCTGAGTGCTGCCAAAAGTTGTTGTCACAAAGTAACACTAAGCCTCCTATCTAATTTTTCTTTTGTTTAATGTGTCTATCATGCCAATATTTCTCACACGCTTTTGGAAGTTCCCGATGGAAACCCGTAACAAACTAGTGTTCTTCGAGTTCTACTAATTCATACAGTATTTTGTCCATTGCACCAGAATCTGTAAGCTATCTCATCGCAATGATGCACAAAATAGGTACAATAAACTCCATAGGCATCAAATCTTCTTGACCATACATCAATCAAAATGGAGTATGTCCTGTCAACTTCTTGCTTGCATTTCTATATGCCCATAACACTGCTGGAATTATCAAGTCCCAATCATCTCGACTTATATTACAAACCTTCGTTAATTCATGTTCTAGGATCTTATTGAATGCTTCTATTGTTCCATTTGCATGAGGGTGATACACAATGCTCTTATGATGATGGATTTGAAAATCATCTATCAATGTTGCAAGAAAGTGAGTTCCCTGATCACTCATAAGTACTCTTGGAAATACAAACATAATCACAACATTTTCAAACAAAAATCGCACAGTTGTCTTTGCATTGTAGTCTGTGACTAGTTCTGCCTCAACCCATCTGGTTAAATATTCAATCACAGTAATTATGTACCTATCTCCCAACCTATTAGTTGGTGAATTAATCGACCTAAAAAATTCCACTTCCCATTTATCAAAATAATGTAATGTCACTTGTGGTACTAAGGGCATCTCATCTCTTCTAGAATGCTTCCCAAGTCCCTGACAAACATAACAAATTTGATAGAATTCTTCGACATCTTTATGGAAGGTAGGCCACCATAATCATGCATGAAAAATATTCTGAGTTGTTGCTTTTCTTGCATAATGAACTCCTACAATTCCTTCATGTGCCTATGAAAAGATCATATTCCTTTCATGCTCTAATACACATCATTGTAGAATACCATCTACACCTAACTTGTATAAATTTCCTGCTATCAGTTGATATTTTGTTTCCTTCACTCCTAACTGCTTTTTTTGCACCACTGTAAATATGGTGGGGATACTCCTGTACTCAAGAAATGAACTATGTCTACAAAATAGTCATCAACCATTTGTACTAAAAATAAGTGCAAGTTAGGTAATTTTTCATCCAAGTTTCCTGCATCTTCAACGGAAGGTATGTGTGATAAGTGATCCGACCCTAAGTTGAACTTCCTTGGTTTCATGTTCAACTCAAAGTCATATTCCTGGAATGACAGTATCCATTTGCATATTCTCTCCTCCAACACTAGCTTGTTAACTAGGCATCTCAACGCAGAATGATCTGTATACATATTAAAGTGAGATTCAAGAAAGTAATGTCTAAACTTTTGCAAGGCATACACCACGACCAATCCTTCTCTTTCTATCGTAGTGTAGTTTTTTTCTGTAGATGATAACTTCCTACTTGCAAATGCAATTAGATGGTCTAAATATCCTTCTTCGGGTTGTGATAAGACTGCGCCTAATATTATAGATGACGCATCCAAATGAATGTGAAACTCCTTCCAGTATAGGAATATCCAAATCGATGCGGTAACCAACTTTTGCTTTAGTGTTTTGAAGATCTTTTGGCATTCTTCATTCCACTGAAATTTAACTCCCTTATTCAGTAACTTCTCCATTGGGCTTGTGATATGCACATATCCTTTCATGAACTTTCTATAGTATTATGTATGACCCAATGTGGATTTCCACTATCACATTGAAGTTGGTGGTGGAAATTTAACAATCACTATTATTTTGCAGCATCAACTAACAATCCTTGTTTACACACCACATGGCCCAAAAATATTCCAAAATGCACAAAAAAGCTCCATTTGTTCAAATTCAACAAGATCTGATACTACCTACACCTATTCAATATTAAGATCAAAGTTTCAATATGATATTTCAACATACTAAATATTGTCCAATCATATAAGTAGACTTCTAAAATATTATAAATGAACTCGTTGAAAGTTATGACAACCACTCTAGAAAATTTTGATGGTGCATTCTCCAGTCCAAAGGGCATAGATTTGTACTGGTAACACCCCCACTCTATCACAAAAATGGTATTATGTATGTCTTCGTGCACAATATTTATTTGATGATATCCTGAAAATCCATATGTAAAGAGTAAGCCTCTTGTTCCCCTACATTTTCTAGAACTTCATCTGTAAATGGTGTAGGAAATGGGTCGTGTAAACAAGCATCGTTCAAATTTCTCATATCTACACATATCCTTATTCCTCCTGTCTTCTTATCCTGAACTAACATTGCACTGATCCATTCTGATTCTTCAAGACATTATGTAATTCCATCTTCTAACATCCTGCCTATCTTTTTTTCAACCTTTTTCTTATACATGGGGTTCATTCTATATGATCTCTGTTTCAAAATTTTGGCATTTGGCTTCAATGAATTCTTCATCTCCTAACTCTCCAACAACTCCTTTCATCTTTGATAACATAGTTGCAAACAAATCCTAATACTTGCGCAATAAGTTAGCAATCTTCTCGACTATTTCATCACTCTAGTAGTCTTCTATGTTCACAAACTTAGGATTATTGTTTGTACCAATGTTCACCTTGTGCATTCATAGGGGATTTACATATATATTTGAATCAAGCTCTGGTCCTTCTACTGCACTCTCCCCTTCAATCTTTAGTATCTGCAAATCCCTAGGGTCTTCCTCCGCCTTATCTTATTGAGCAACATTATAACAGTCCAGTGCCCCTTCAAATGTCACAACAAATCTAGGTACACTATACAGGGTATGGACCCTATCAAGTCTTTTGATGTAAAAATATTATTCTTGATAACCTGCAAGGATGAATCAATCAAAGGATCATCATTCTCAAAACTAAAGGTTACCTTGAAGTTCATGGTCAACTCTTCGCAATCTCATGTCCCTCTGTGCACTGCTAGGTCTATATACCAATTCTTTGAGATTGTGTCCAAGGTGTGTACAAATATATTTGTACATTCTCGTAGTGGTACTTTATTCCATGTTGCAATACACGGTATAACATGCTCCATCAGATAACTCAATCATGTATACTTTTTCATACCATATTCGTTTTCTATCCCAAACCTGACCTGTAGGACATTTTACGCTGTTGCCAATCTTTCATTACATCCTTGTGCATATCCCACCATCTCATAGGGGTTTCTTTTAGCATGACATATAAAGTTAATAATGTTTCCTAATATGGTATTTGTAATTAAAATTCTCTTATAAAAGAAACTACATCAGTTATTCCATCATGCCTTGGAGGTTCAACTATTTTAGTTCCAATCCATCAAAACACGTAGGTAATCGTAGCACATTTTATTGTCAATACTTCATGTAGTCTCCATTATCAATTCTCCAAGAATTCTTTGAAGTTTGATGTGCATGAGCTGATATTTCTCCAACTAAGTATGCCTTCAGCTGTAGGATTCACATCATCATCCATCTGAGAAGTCATATTATACATATTATCAAGTACTTTTCTATTTTTTGGTTCTACATCTCTTCTTCCTTCATTGGAGTCTAATGACATAGTATCCTTCAAGTCTTGTACTTCGAATATCATCTGTCTCTTTTTTAAATCAATGATCATCTGATTATCGAATGTTCAATCAAGTCCCAATAGTGTTGGATATGGTGTACTACCATCTACTATTTCAATTACTTCAAAGTATTCTATACTACTCACTCCATCAATATTAACACTTACCCCCGTCAATCTTTCGACTAGAATGATCTTATGTTAGTTTACTAGTCTCAACTAGATAGTTGACCAAATCATCTTCGATTGGCACATCATCTCCCAAGTCCGTCTCGGGATACTATTCATATCAGACCGCAGATCTAGAATTATAGTGTTCATGTCGTAATATGTTATATGTGCATAGAGACATAAATACCTATTTGTTCTCTTCTTTCAGTGCACCTGATTAACTACTTTATGTGTGGCATGCATCTCTTTTTCTTGGGAACAATGATCAATCATTCTGCGTAGACTACTTAAAGTAGATTCATCTTTCATTAATTCTAAATAACGTGTTAATAAACTTTGCTAAGTGATTACCTTTTCAACTTGCTTTATGTATGGCCATAGACTAGAGGCATATCAAACACTGGTGGTCTATTATACAAGAGTGGAATGGTCGAATTTCATGTTATCCATTCTACTCCAATCAATTCTTTTCTTGATTTTTGGTAGGTATCTTTCTCTTTTCTAGGATCAAACAATGAAAATGGATCTATTCCTTTCCTTACCCACTAGTGTATTATATTCCCTTGATTCGTTGTATCCCTTCTGGTTCTCGTCCCTGTAAGTGTAACTCCAACTATCTTAGGTTGTTCTTCAAGTGCCTCAATTATTATCATCTATAAATTTGCATTCCTCTTTTCTTTGCATTTCACGATAAACTGTGGGAAATCTTATTTCACATGGTCTATTGCTCTGCAATATGTACATGTCATGCAAGGATTCAGATATTCTAGAGCCAAATTTCTAGCTTGATTACAATTATAACATATAATTGGACCTCTTCCTCGACCAAAGCCTCCTCTTCCACGACCTTTAAACCCTGCTCTTCCTCCTTGATTATAACCTCTTCTGGGAGTATTAAACTGTGGGACTCCCCCTTCTAATTCTTCACCTTGGACTCTATAAACATATTCAGTGTGCTCTCTCATCATACAATTATAACATATAATTGGACCTCTTCCTCGACCAAAGCCTCCTCTTCCACGACCTTTAAACCCTGCTCTTCCTCCTTGATTATAACCTCTTCTGGGAGTATTAAACTGTGGGACTCCCCCTTCTAATTCTTCACCTTGGACTCTATAAACATATTCAGTGTGCTCTCTCATCAAGTCCAATGTGCGACAATCCTTCTCTTTATGTCCAACAGACTTACAAAAGTTATAAAATAAATTTCTAGTAGTAATCTGGTACTTATGCATCACCAGGAAATTATGAGGGTGGTGACCCACCATCTTAAAATTCTCGCACCATATCCCTAATGGATTCAGAGCTCTTGTATTCAAATATTGTTGAAAATATGGACATTCATCTTTAAGATGAACCTCTATTCTACAGGGGACACACTATACTCCCTCACACTTTTGTTTTCCTTTCATAATTTCCTGTAATTGAATAGTCAACACAACTAGATGTGATTGAAATTGAGCCATCCCCATGTTGTTCTCTCCTACAGTGGATGCTTCCAATTTCATAGCAATTTCCATAGATTCTGATTGCGTCACAATCTTATGTTGCATCAAAGGGTAGCATATATGCAGCAATAATCCTGCAATAAATCACTCTTTGTTTTGTTCATTCGAAATCTAAAAAGTTAACCGATCTTTCAATATCTTAAACCTTTTATCATAGTCCCATACTAATTCATTTACTATCTGATTGATCTTCTTTAGCTTTGTAATGCACTGGGACTAAGACTTAGGATTTTGGAATTGTTTCAAAAGGGCTTGTCTTACCTGTGTCAATGTTCTCGTTTGACTCGTAGATGTAGTATTTTTGCATTTCATATACCATAATAGTGCACAATTTATAAAGGTCATTTCCAACTATACAATCTTCAAATCATCATCCTGGACATTCTTCATAGTCCATATTGTGTCACAAATGAAGAAATGTTTTTCTAGATCTTTTGAACTGACCCCTTGAAAAAGAGGCATCCTTAAGGTGGGATCTACCCCCGCCATAATTCTCTATGTGGTATTCATTCCTAATAACATTAACCTATTTTGACTCGATGTGCTACTTCCACTACTTTGATTACTTCCACCACTATCTTTACTTCCTTTACTAACTACAATTGACAAAAAAATTGATCTTACCTTAGTTCTTGGTGATGCAAAGAAGGTCGTGGGTTCGAGGTAGAGTCTGATATGAGTGACATCTTCTTCTACTGGACTAATATGATGGATATTTTCTTCTTCTCTGTGCAGACTTCCTTCGATGTGGAGTATTGCACTAGTGTCTCTTTCCTTGATATCGCTATGCTTCCCCTCTCTCTCAGCCAGAGTCCTCTTCTTAATTGTTCTAAGTCTCTTACCATTGTGAAATACTTTGATCTCCTCATTTGTCACACACTCTTCCTCTCTCGGAATCCTCATCTCGTCCATTCCTCATTCCTTCTCTGGATCCCTCTCTTCACTCATATTATTCCTTGGTCATCCCCCAGTTCCCCTATGTGCGAGAAGGTTCTTAGAAATCAGATTCCATTTTCATCACTTCTTTGTCACACAACAACATCTTAATCCATGTTTATAGTGACTTTAGGTATCTTTCGCACCATCCCTTAAAAAATTATCTTTCAAAAGTACTATACGACTGAGTACAATCTAATGAAAATTCAGTAATTTAACCTCCTACAACACTACCCAACCAATAATAAACATCGCAAGGCGTATTATTTCTTACTACATTAACCATTTGAATCAATTTAGGAGTCCAATTCCTCGAAACCATGGTTAAATATCTTCTGATCTATTCAATAATTCTCTAGATCCACTCTGCTAACACATTGGAGAAGTTAGCAAAGAAAATTTCACACAAATATGTAAAAGCATACCTTTGTAACCATTATTTTGTGTTGATCTGTGTATTTTGATTCTGATCTATTGTAAACTCAATTTCCTTAGTATTCAACCATTCTCCGATCTCCTCCTTAGTAGGCCTCCACATCCCCCTCATTCGCAGATCCCGATCGTGACAATGGGACAATTTGTTGGAGTTAAGTGGGTAGAACCAGGGTTAAACATTAATTTACCAACAAATACCACGATACCAACCCTTTCAACATCACTTGCAAGCAGGTGAAGTTTCACCCGAGGTACTTATGGGGACTGTAGGAACCAGGCTTCGACATTCATGGGGGAATATGAGGCATTCATGCTTACCATTCACTTAACATTCATTCATATATTAGGTGCGCAAAACCATAATTGTACCATAAGATATGACATAATCATCCTAGTTAACCATTCGACATATGTGTGAAACCATCAGATACATATTCACACTAACAATTAATCATCCATTCTACGTGCGCAACGAACAAAAAAAAAACACATGATAACAACATACACATTAGAACAAAAGGAATTAACATGGTTCACCCTCAACTGGGATACATCAAAAAAGGATGGCTTCTTATATTATTCATGCATAGTCTTCCTTACAATGGGTGTGCATTTCACTCATACAATGATCTTCAATAAAAACCTAAACCTGCTTAAGTTGTTCTATGTTGCAGTGCACACATACCTCTCGACTGATATTCAACTTATCTCACTACTCATTGCTCAACAACTCAACTCACTCAAAATTATCCTCCAATGCTCTCACTCTTGAATGTTACTTTCTACCCAAAACCCATACATATTTATAGTTTTACAATAGGGCTTAGCCCATTACAATGTGTACAGATTGTTCAAAAACTCGTAACTAACTTATGTCTTTCGTGCGTTGACTCCTAACTATCTCCGATGTGCACTTCTCCTTTGCTGGATTGTCATGCTATTCACACCTGTGTGATTCCCAAAACTTACCCAAAGTGGCCTGCTCCAACGATTTGCAAAATCTATATAAGCACCACACAAATAACTCTGGATTTTAGAAAGGAGTTTTTTTTTACAAAATGGTCATTTTTCTATCATTGTTTTTCTTAAAATTGAGAATAAATCCTCGGTGTGCTAAAAGTTCCCCACTCGATTAATAGAGTACCTCTACCTAATAAATGGATAATAGGGAACCTTATCTACACAATGGATAATAGAGGTCTCATATAAAGTTAAAGATGTATATGCACAATGTTTCTTGCATCGTTTATGTTTTACTATCTTGCATTTCTGGCACTTGAGAACCAATAGGTGGGTTTGTTAGACTTAGACATGAAGAATATTATGGAAACCTACCTGATGTGAATAAAAAGTGAATGTGACTTTGGCATTCCTTTTTCCATCAACCAATTGAAGTCTTTTCATCTTCATCTTTGTTTTAGGTGCTTTTGCAAAACTTTATGCATCTCATTATTACTTATAGTTGATGGACACATGCCAAGCATCTTCACAAATATGCAGTTTCGATCTATAACTCATTTTTTTTATCATTTTTACAGGATAGAATTATTCATGAGGCATGTTATGAGCTTGAAAACTTGGATGCAACATGATTTTGGAAAGACCGAAATTAGGACCCCGTAAAGAGGTTATAATAACAAACCTTTCTACATTGTTTGGGGCTCATTCTTCTCTAGTTAATGTCAAAGGTAAGATTCATGGGAAAATTAAGAGTATTGGTGAGAATTCCAGTATTGTTTTCCACTTAGTGGTTCTTCTAATGAAGACATAGTTATATTTCCACATGCTTATCAATTTCTAAATTAATGATCTTTATTAATTACTTTTATAATGTTATTGTGTTAGTTATAAATACAAATTTAAAATGGATATATACTTATAACAAACTATTATATCTAATATTTGTGTCCATAGACATACAAATCATTTTTATCTTGTTGTTGTGCTAGTTATAAATCCAAATTTTTATATTGTTGACGTGCTAGTTATAAATCCAAATTTAAAATAGATATATACTTGTAAAACCAGATCATGTCTGAATGGATGCTCATACAAACCAATTTTGTAATTTCGTTGTACAAAACACTTTTGCAATTTGGTTTTGTAATGTTGTTGTGCTACTTATAAATCATAATTTAAATTGAATGTATGTTTATAAAAGACCCATCATCTCTGTGTGGATGCTCATACAAATCAATTTCATTGCAATTTGGAAGATAGAAAACCCCAAAATAAGTGAATAGCCGACATCAGAGGTCAATACCCACCTGGTCTCTAACCACTCCTAATGACTGTACATGTCTATAAGGAAACGGTCGCTCTACATATTCTCAAACCGATACCCTACAAGTTAAACATGAACAGACAAAAAAAATGGCCCTTCATGCAATTACTTAGCAGCTAGCGGTTCCTCCTAAGGTGTTGCGAGATATTAGCGAAGGACTGAAGGTTGCATTTAATAATGTTATTAGCAAACAGACATGTATCCTCTTTAGTATTCCCTTGTGGGATATTCACCACATAGGATTCGATCACAACGGTTCCGAGTTTTCCATTTATAACCTTCTCGTGCATATTGGTGATGGATCAATAATTGTTGAGCCTGGTATCGCCCCCGATGATGCTGAAGCTCAGAATATGCTGCTCCTCATCCAAAACGTCCAGTCGCTCAGTGGTTGTGGTTGCAGGGAGACCAGAAATGACTCGAATGTCTCTGAGGCAGCCAACCCTGAGATCCCCACGCATGAAGCAATTGCGGACGAATTGCTTATAGATTTGAGGCTCGTCAAATCTCTGAACCAGAGACCAAACAACGCTTACCGACGCCTGCAATCGTTGTACCAACACAGATGAACATATGTTCTCTCTTCCCCCATCATGTGAATAAAAATGGTATCTCTCTAACGCCTCCTGCAGCCACTCCTCCCCCTGCAAGTACTGAAAGGCACCCGCAATGCTAATTTGCTTCCACGATCCCGAGCTTGGCTCATCGGTAGGTGCCAAGATGAAATCCCGCGATGATCTCCAAACCTCCTAAAGTTGTGATTCATGTTAGCCTTAACTTGATTCTAAAATATGCGGAATAAAACTCTTTAAAAGAATCCAAATTTAGATGCCAAATGGATCATACCTCTGGCCATTGATGCTTCTTGAGTTTGACTAATTGATGTAGAAGTTTTCCCAATTCCACACTAGTTTTGCTTTCCGTATGGCACTTCCAAGATTTGCTCACTCTGATTGATGGTGTAAGACTGAAGGGAATTGATTGAATTAAG
>CBVK0101051997.1:0-16853 GCA_900067695.1 Picea abies
ATTAATTAATTATTAATTAATAATCATTAATTAATTGAGTAAAGAATTAAAGGGGTTAATAAGTTTAATTTGTTAAAGACTTATGTATTCGGGAAGGGATAGGACATTAAATATAAGGATAAGATATTAATAAGGGATAAGATAAGATAATAAATACGAAAGGATAAAATAATAAATAATTGGATAAGGGGCATTAACTATGTGTAGGTAAGGAAGTAAATGAGGTGAAAGGGCGGTGAAGGAGGGATATGAGGGGAGGAGGTTTATGAAGGCAGAGATTATCATTCTACGGGGGTTTTGGGAGGGTTCTCGGGGATTTGCACAAGAGTTGAGTTCTGTAGTCGGGAAGGATTAGTATAGGGGGTACCGGTTTGCTAGAGGTTTTGGGCACGGGGGCCAGGATATCCATATGGTATCCTGGAGCTAGGAAGTTGTCCTAGTTGGCAGGGTGGAAACACGGTTTGGGCAGAGTTGGTCCGTGGCTTCAAGTTGGGCAAGGCAGCAGCAGGAACAACAAGACAAGCAGAGGGTTAGCATCAGACCAAGGTATGTTAATTTACGTATTTGTTTCATTCTTTCATGAAATTATTATTCGTTGATAAATTTAAGTTACTGAAGTTACTGTTATGAAGATTATTATTCTGTTATGAAGTTACTGTTTCAGTTTATAGAATAAATTGATGTTTAAATTAATACGGTTATTACAGTTTCTGGTTATTCTTTCCTGGTGCACTACCCTTGGTTGGTTATTGCTCTGCTGTCCAAATTATTCTGTATGTCAAGATTAAGGTGCTCGGGGCTGGCCTTTGTGCCTATGGTTGGGTGACAATATTGTTATATTGTATATGGAAAAACGAGCACATCTCTTTCATTATAACAGGTTATGGGCCCACACTATCTTTAGACAATATAACCACTGGAAGATAGATTGGGAAGTTATTTTTTAAACTCATTGTGGCACCAGTTACAACTGCAACTAGGTTTTTTGATTAAGCAACTGCAACAAACCATAGCCCTTGTGTTCGGGCACTTACGATGAAACGTTTGACCTAATTCCTTGACATCCTAGTGTGCGCTATCCTAGCGCACCTCTCGGTACTCTCAGCTAGCAAAAACCTCGGGATTGAATTTTTTGTCAAAGTCAAAGTTTGACTGGTCGAAGTCAAAGGTTAACTTGTCAAAGTGATCCGAAAAGATCTTTTAAACAACAATGGTTGAGTTATTAAAGCATAAGTTATTTTACCATTTAAGAACTTAATGAAAGAGGAAGACTGGAAGAGGAAACATAGCATCCATTAAGCAATGTACAAATCTGGACATAAGCATGATGAACAACAAACCATAAAACACCAAAGTGATAACGAAGTTCGACAATATAGCCTACGTCTTCGGGCCTTTGTCTCAATGGGTCAGGCTTTCTTATTTATGTTAAAAGCTTTAAAAGTACATCAAAACAGTGCCAAAAAGGTTACAAACTAATCTGGTCTTATTCTACCACATCTCAAGAACCCAACAAAACTGACGGCACTGAAATCGGATGAACTGAGCTCCCAAAAATGGCCCGCAAAGGTGCTCTCCTCAATGGATTTCCTGCATAAAAATGGCCCACAAAGGTGCTCTCCTCATTGGCTTCCCTGCATAAAAATGGCTTTGGATCAACAATCCTGCAGCATTTCTCTGTTCTAAAACCTCCTTTTTTGGCTTCAAGAACCTCTGGTTTATATAGGCTTGAATTTGGAAACAAACTCCTAACTTCCCCCCAAGATCTAGCCTCAAAAAGGGCCCAAGATCCCCCCAAAATAGATTAAATCCCCTCAAACATGCTTAAAAATCCATTAAAAAATCATAATACAAAGTTTAAAACCCACTTTTGGCCAAATAAAAGGGCGTACCCCTTTTTATTGGGCTCCTGGTCACCTGGGCGCCTCCATGTGGCCTATCTTAGACCTGGTGCGTTGGCCCCCTTACTGTCACCCCCTGGTCCTCTGCTCTTGGCCCATGTGGCCACGACGTTATCCACGTGCCCGCATCTGTGTTAACCCCCCAGTTTAAGTCGTTGGTTACACCCCTGGTTGGCAGGCTAGCCTGACCAACCGAGGCTAACCCCTAACCTTTGTGCCAAATGGTAGAAGCCAACGAGCATATGGATCGGTCACATGCGGTAAAATTGGGGGCTATGCCAAACACATCACGCACCAAACAATACAGTGAAGGGTCATATGCAGCGAGGTTATATGGAAGTTTACGTCGGGGCTAGGGCTAGGCCCCAACCCTTTTTCTCCACCAAAACTGCAATGTGTGAAGTTTAAATACAAAATGGCGGCTATGGTTATCAAAGATCACCGAGGGCGGGTTGGTAGCCCAGCCCTACCAAATTTTTAGCCTGAACCAAAGGTCACGGGTTTGAATCTCGTAGACCCAACAAATTTTTCCAATACAAACTGTCTAATGTAGGGGTGCCACATGGTAGCCCATGACTAGGCCATGTGGCACGACATTATTCTCCCAAATAATCTGCCATGTGTCATAACTGAATTTGACCACCTGTCTGTCGATGTGTCTACCCAGTCAGCATCCACTGGACCTGCCATGTCAATGCCACATGTTGTACAGACTGTACAGACCTTACACGTCAGTCGTACGGGCGTGCCACGTGTCACACCCTAAATCGTCCACCTGTACATTTCCACTTCAGCGCCAACGCACCCTCCCACGTCAGTTGTACGGCCTGTACAGTCAACTGCCACGTCAATGTTGTACGGATTGTACGGACTGTACAATCAACACATTTTTTTTTTCCTGTTTGACGAAATGAACAGATCGTGATATCTTTCGCATACAATGTCTATTTGATCTTGTTCAAGTTGCGTTGGGTTCGTATCGACAAGGCCTACGTACATGTCTGTTTTGAAACCATTCTGAGCACTTTGATTTTTAGGCCTTCCTGGACCCATTTTGGTCCCGAGATCCAATTCTGGATCACACCTCCCCACTAAAGACCTTTTGGTCCTACAAAAGGTTACAAAATGGACCTGACTGATTACATACTCATAATGACAAAAACAAAACACTATGTTTTTCAAAATGATGTTATAACAGGTCATCATTTCAACATCTGTGAGTACAATAATGGAAGCAAAATACAATGAAGATGTGACTTCCACTTCTGGCATAACCAAGTGACTGTTTTCTTTCCTTCATGGTGTTCCTCTTGCTTCATGAGTACATGTGCAATCCTTTTGTCCTTCTTTGGATGAAGCTTCGAATTAAGCTTCCAACATTTAGCCTTTTGATGTCCACCCCTGTTGCAATAAGTGCAGTGGTTTTTTGGCGTCCAGACTTGTTTGCCCTTCTCTTTCTTCCGTTGTGGAGTTGAGTCTTTATGTCGTGTCTCCTTCCTTGTCGACATAAACTTCTTGTACAAAGATTTCCTCTTCCAACACTTGGCCACACAATGCTTAGGTGAATGACAAAAAGTACAAGGATACATATTCCACAAGTTTTGGATTACATGATTATGCTTTTTATAATCAAAAAGAGATTTGGAAAAACCATGACCATTATACCTTTCTTGATGATTTTCACTTTTCTTTGGGGATAATTTGCATTCATTATCACCATCATGGAGTGATACACCATCACCTTTCGTGAAGTGTTCCCGCAAAGACTTAAGTTGGTCATTTAAAGCATCACTTGCTTCCAATGTTTTGGAGAATGCTCCAATCTCCTCTTCGCCACATCCCAATCCTAAATAACGAGGTCTTTCTGCAACCTCTATTGGATTAACGATGCACTGGCCCTTACTTCCAAGGCCCTTTTCCTTCATATCCCATCTTAGTTAGCAATTTCAAACCTATACCTCTTGTATGTTTTTCAAATGCACCAATAAAACCATCTTGATGGGAACAATGCGAAATTGATGAATGACTTCCACTGCATACCTCAAAGATGTTTTTTGACTTGGGTGTGGAAGGCAATTCCTTCAATTCTTCTTCGTTTTTATTATTCTTTGAATTTTTCCCTTGAATCATTCTCTTTCATTCCAAGTAATCTTCATACAACACTTTCACCATCTCTGACATGGCAAAGAGAGTTTTTCGCATATCCTTCTCATCTTGAGAAAGTCCCTCTTTAGATGTCATTTTCTCAACTGAGATGAGCTTTTCCCTGATAAACATGCAAACTCAAAATCCAACCATCAACTAGCTCTGATACCACTTAATCCAAAAAGATCTTTTAAATGGCAATGGTTGAGCTATTAAAGCATGAGTTATTTTACCATTTAGGAACTTAAAGAAAGAGGAAACATAGCAGGCATTAAGCCGTGTACAAATCTGGACATAAGCATGAAGAACAACAAACCATAAAACACCAAAGTGATAACGGAGTTCGACAATCTCGCCTACGTCTCTGGGCCTTTGTCTTAGTGGGTGAGGCTTTCTTATTCATGTTAAAAGCTTTAAAAGTACATCAAAACAGTGCCAAAGGTTACAAACTGATCTGGTCTTGTTCTACCAGATCTTAATAACCCAACAAAACTGACAGCACTGAAATCGGATGAACGGAGCTCCCAGAAATGGCCCGCAAAGGTGTTATCCTCAATGGCTTCCTTGCATAAAAATGGCTTTGGCTCAACAATCCTGCAACATTTCTCTGTTCTAAAACCTCCTTTTTTTGGCTTCAAGAACCTTTGGTTTATATAGGCTTGAAGTTGGAAACAAACTCCCAACTTCCCCCCAAGATCTGACCTGAAAAAGGGCCCAAGACCCCTAAAAAATGGATTAAATCCTCTCAAACAAGGTTAAAAATCCATTAAAAAATCATAATACAAAGTTTAAAACCCACTTTTTGGCCAAATAAAAGGGCGCAATCCCTTTTTCTTGGGTTCCTGGTCATCTGGGAGCCTCCACGTGGCCTAGCTTAGACCTGGTGTGTTGGCCCCCTTACTATCGGCCCCTGGTCCTCTACTCTTGGCCCATGTGGCCATGACCTTATCCACTCACCCGCATTTGTGTTAGCTCCCTGGTTTAAGCCGTTGGTTACGCCCCTGGTCGGCGGACTAGCTCGGCCGACCGAGGCTAACCCCTAACCTCCGCGCCAAATTGTAGAAGCCAACGGGCATATGGATCGATCACATGTGGTAAAACTGGGGGCTATGCCAAACACACTGCATACCAAACAATACAGTGAAGGGTCATATGCGACGAGGTTATATGGAAATTTACGTTGGGGGCTAGGGCTAGGCCCCAACCCTTTTTCTCTGCCCAAACTACAATGTGTGAAGTTTAAATACAAAATGGCAACTATGGTTATCAAGGATCACCAAGGGTGGGCTGGTATCTCGACCCTGCCAAACTGTTAGCCTAGATTAGAGGTCACGGGTTCAAATCCTGTAGACCCAACAAGTTTTTCCAATACAAACTATTCAATGCAGGGGTGCTACATGGCAGTCCATGACTGGCCCATGTGGCACCACATTATTCGCCCAAATAATCTGCCACATGTCATAACCGGATTCGACCACTTGCCTGCCAATGTTTCTATCCAATCAACATCCACTGTACCTACCATGTCAATGCCATGTGTCATACGGAATGTACGGACCTGCCATGTCACACGTATGAATGTGCCACGTGTCACCCTTGCAGTGGTTCCACGTGTCACACCCTGACTCGTCCACCTATACCTATCCACATCAATGCCAACGCACCGTGCCACGTTAGTTGTATGGTCGTACGACCTGTACAGTCAGCTGCCACGTCAACGCTGTATGGATTGTACGGACCGTACAGTCAACATTTTTCTTTACCTGTTTGACGAAACAAATAGACCACAATATCTTTTGCATACAACGTTCGTTTGAGCCCATTCAAGTTGCATTGAGTTCATATTGACGAGGCCTACGTACAGGTTCATTTTGAAATCATTCTATGCACTTTGATATTTAGGCCTTCCTAGACCCATTTTGGTCCCGAGATCCCATTTTGGATCACAAAGTCAAAGTCAAAGGTTGACATTTGGTCAAATTGATTTTGTGGTCAAAGTTGAAATTTTAGATTTTCTAGCTTGTTCTAATCATTGAATCTTCTAATTGAGTTTCTAATCTTCTTGTCAAGATGGTATCTAGTTTCAGATTAGAAGACAAGATGGACGATGCTACAAGGTTTCAAAGGTATGCACTTGTATATGCTATCTAAGTTATATCGTCTAGCAAAACATGAGTGTGTTTGCGGGAAAAGTATTAGAGACCTTGTCCAAGCTGTAATCTTGGATTCGGTGCATTCAAAGGAACAAGCACACCCTCCATAGAAGTTGAGGCTTCAGATTCCAGGTTTGATTAAATTGTTGAGCTTCAAATCTGTATATATCAAGGGTGATAGTTGCTACAATACAAAGCAGTCTTTGAAAGTTTCTATTATTGCTAAGTACAATGAATACTCGTTTGCATATGACTACTATTGATATAGATGCTTATTGTACTTGTTCACAAGTTGAACTAACATTTCCTCTAGATAGAGATTTCTTGTTTGCTCTTGTTATTCTTGTTCCGAGCAGGTACCCTTGTGAAATATGTTTGATGAGCAAATCCTTGCGGAAGTTGTCATAGAAGAAGTTTATAAGGATGACACAACTTCCAGAGGGGCATCAATCAAAACAGATAGAAACAAACTTAAAGATACTCAGAGGAGTCAGACTCGAAGAAAGTCAGGAATCAAAAGGAAACTAGAACAAGCTTGTGACACTTTGCAGAAAGCAAAGAGAGATGAAACAGACGAAAGCATGGACTCTCTCAGATGGAGGGAGCTAATCATGGAATTCCAAAAGAATAGCATGCATGTTTCTCATTCAGGCATGAAGCTGGTATTAGGAGGGAGCTAATCCCCAACGATATGATCTATTGAAGAATCTGTGAATACCATGAAGTATATGTCCATGTTCTTCATTGGAAGTAGCAACCATGATAGGCAAGATGTGTTCAACTTGATTCTAGAAGATGTCTTCTTCAAAAAGAAGCCTTGAATATCCTTGGTTGTCCATCTACATTTATGTTCCTATGACAGAAGGTTGGAGCCTTCAGGAAAGAAGGGAATGTAATCTATAGAAGATTCCATCGACTCCAACATTGAAGAAAAACATGAGGAAGAACATGAAGATTCCAAGAAAGAAAGAAAAATTCAGAACAACCAATTGAACCAGTTTGAATCCACCAGAAGCAATCAAGCAGAAGGAATGAAAGGAAGTTATGATGAAGAACAATGTATGTGAGAAATTGTAAAAAAGACTTGAGCATTGATAGATGCAAGGTGAAACTTAGAGCTAGAGGGTTCTCCCAGAAGGAGGGAGAAGACTATGATGATAGCTTGTTCCAGTAACCAAACATACCTCTATCTGAGCCATTATAACTCTTGCAGTATCCATGGGTTGGAATTTACATCAGATGAATGTAAAGACTGTTCTTCTCAACAGAGTAATTGAAGAAGAAGCATATGTAGAGCAACCTCAAGGTTTTGAAGTATACTAGAAAGAGACCCTTGTATGTAGATGGAAGAAGACCTTGTATGGATTCAAGCAAACTTGGTGCAGTGCCTCTCATGTACAACATAAGCATGGTGAAAACTTCCTATGACAGAGGAAGTTTATTGAAATGGTTCTTCAAAAGTCTGGGATGTTGGATTGCAAATCCATGGAAAACTCCCATGATGACAGATCTAAAGAAGTTGAGAGACTCTGATCCAGTAGACCCATCTTTGTATCAACAATTGATTGGCTCGTTAATGTATTTGGAGAATACTCAGCCGGATATTTGCCTTGTGGGACATTTGAGTCATGATATACAATTGCATGGATTTATTGATTTAGATTGGGCAGGGAGTGCAGATGACCGAAGAAGTGCTACTCGGATATGTTTCAGTTTGAGCTTTGCCACGATGTCATGGGCTAGTAAGAAACAAAATTTTGTTGCACTTAGCACTTCAGAAGCAGAGTATATTGCAGCGTGTGATGCTTGTACAGAAGCAATGTGGCTCCATAAGTTGGTTTCTAGACTGTCTGATCATGTGTTGAATTTGACCGTGATATATTGTGATGATCAAAGCTATGTGAAGCTTTTAGAGAACCCGATGTTCCATGACAGGTTGAAGCACATTGAGATCAAGCATTATATTCTCCGTGATAAAGTCCAGAGGGGAGAAGTGGTTCTCTAGTATATCTCCACAGATGAGCAGATAATAGATATTTTGGTAAAGCCTCTGTCCAAGATTAAAAGTTTGTGTACTTAAGGGACACGCTGGGGCTTGTGAAGACGAATTCCTTATTGAAAAATAAGTGATTACTCCCAGGTTGGGAGGGAGCACTGAGATGTTATTGATTTATGGACAATCATTTTCTAGTTCAAAAAGTGGTCCAGGTTGGGCAGTTTGTTTCCAATCCAGAAAGTGGTTCGAGATTTCTGACAGACAATCATTTTCCAGTTTGGAAAATGGTCCAGATCATACAATCATTTTCATAATGAAAATGGTATGATAGATTGTTGACGTACCATAGACATTGATTCCCCTTGTGTCCAGTGTGGGGGAATGGTCTAGGACAATCATTCTTCTTGGCAGTCACTCTGAGTATTGATTAAGTAGAATGGTTTGCCTCACTGGGTAGTCATTCTTTCGAAGTTCACAATTGTGAGTAGTTTCGAAGAATGGTCCATTTTGGAGGTTGGTGTAGGACAGTCATTTCCATAGGAAATGGTCCGGACAATCATTCTCTAGGGAAGAATCATTCTCTCCAGGTTGCACTGTGATTAGTGCGAGAGGAATGGTCCAGGTTCAACAATCAAGGACATGCATTCCCTAGGATAGACTCATTCTCTCCAGGTTGCACTATGATTAGTGTCGGAGAAATGGTCCAGGCTCATAAATCAGAGACAATTATTCTTCTATGCTTGGGAAGAATAGTCCAAATAGCTCGTGGCTGATTTTTTACTTTCTAAGGGTAGATGCTCTTCATGATCTCACATATGTGAGTGGACGAATGACCGAGATGACTCGGTTTGTATCATGATATTGTTTATGCAGGTTGATATTAGATGATATGATTGTTGTGGAGACTGTATGTCTCTAGATAGTAGTTGTATGCTACTGTGGTGGATGTGATCCATTGGTAGTGATTGTGTGTCACTGGTTAGTAGCGGTGTGCTACTATGAGTGGTTGTGTACCACTGGATAATAGTTGAATACTACTATGGATAGACATAGTTGTGCTCTATTGGATGGCATTATAGTAGCAATATGCTACTATCCGAGTGCCATGGAGACTACCACTAGTGTAGGAGTTGATTGTCAGTTAGATGGATAGTCAGTGTGTTGGTGGATAGACATTCTCCAGGTGGAGAATGGTCGAGACAAAACAAATTGCTGGTGGACATGCATTCTCTCTGTGGAGCATGGTCCAGGTTGACAGTTTGTTGACATATCATGGACTGGTATTTTTCCTAAGGCACAAATTGTGGCCTGATTAGGAAAATGGTTCAAGACTGATATTTTCTAAGGCATATAAGTAGAGACAGATCCCTATGGTACATATGACCCGATTAGAAAATAGTCCTAGACTGACATTTCTGTAGGAATGGTCTCTATAGCCCATGGATTAGCTTTCAACATCTGTTGGGACAATCATTCTTCTAGGACGTATGTCCAGATTACAAGAATGGTCCTTGTATCACTCTGTGGAGTGAGTGACTTATTCAACATCATGCACGATTACTCAGATGGAGTATGGCTTTGAGAGATGATGTAGTTGATGCTATCAAATGATACTAATAGTGATGATGTTGCTCATGAGTTGATCTGCGTGATCATGAGATAGCCTCTGTGGCTACGATGATTCTACCGGTTGAATGTTATGTTTGTGCTCAAGACCATTGCTTTTAATACCTCCCTAGCTACGAGGGAGTGTTGATATTATAGTAGTTGTGGGAGGTATTAACCTCTACGTGTAAACTTTGACGAGACTAGAATATTCCGGGAAGCAAGAGAAACCCTAAAACGTTGGATAATAACCCTAGAAGACAAGTCAACTCAAGATAATATTTAATATTGAGTTATTAGCCTCCAGAAAGAGAAGTCGGCCCAGTCAAGTGAGATAGAGCAGTATAAATAGAGGGCGCTAGAGCTCATTTGACACTCACTCACTCACAACTGCATAAGACTAGTGGTGCACAAGTTTGGAGAGGGAGTGTAGCTACAACTATTGCAACTGGGATTTTGGCTTTTGGTTGGACTTGGTCTCTTAGTTATGGTTTAGACTTAATGCTTGGTTTCTGATTATTCTTGCTTGGTGCACTACCCTTGGAGAAAGGTGTGCTAGCTTTGGTTGGTTATTGGTTTGCTACCGAAATTATTCTATATGTCAAGGTTAAGGTGCTTGGGGGTGGCCTTTGTGCCTATGATTGGGTGAAAATATTGCTATATTGTCTGGAAAAATGAGCACATCTCTTTCATTCTAACAATGGGAACGCTGATGAATTGTAAGAAAGCAAATCGTTGCATTGTAGTAGCACCAATAAACACATTAAGGAAAGGACGTGGTAGAGTGCATACATATATGCTGGGGTAGAGTGCCTGATATAGTTACTTGTGGTGGACAACCTTGCGTAGAGGACAAATATAAGAGGATGCTTGTTGAAGGGATAATGAAGGGATCATCTAAGATCCCAAGAAATATCAACTGGATAGGTAATATTAAGAATGATTATAGTAGATATGCATGTATGAAATTGGTCATGCCAAAATGACAGGTAATCCGAAGGGAATTGGGTAAGAAACTTCTTCAAGTATGTTTTGTACCTTGATTGATAAAAGCACGACTGAAGGCATGCATGCCACTAATACCTAGGTAGGGTATGGTCAAGGCAGGAAGCTACTGAAATTTAGAGATGGGTAAAATATTCATAAATTGATTTGTCATGACTGACATCGAGTAGATGAGTAGTTATACTCACGTTATGAATTATGTAGATGTATTGAGGGAATGCATGGTTATGTGGGTATATATATCGGATGGATTGAGTTAATGCAGGGATGCACTGTGTGCATGTGGCCATACACATTGTACAATAGTTATAGCTTGAACATTTGACTGCATTATCAAATGACGAGTGTGTTGGTAATGCACACATAATGAATGATCATTTCACTCTGTTGCTATGACTAATCATGGAAAGTGATGGAATTAATGATATGTTGACATACGAGGTTCTATGTAAAATGATGAAATGATGCAATGCACAGATTATATGTATGAAGTACTATTGGTTGACAATTGAATGAGAGGCTAGATATATTACATTAAAAGATTATATATGTAATGTACTTACAATTGTTTGGATGGTTTGAAAGTTTTGAGTGCAAGTGGATTGGTCTTGGGTATGGAAACTAATGCAAGTCCATAATGAATACTGGATGCTACCTATTCCAACAAAGAATCCAAATACCAAGAACACAAATCTCATACTAGGAAAAATCGATTTCCTAGATTAACTAGACTTGAAAGTGGAATGTGATATCCATGTGAAACAAGTTTAAAATATTCTTGATTAAAATTATTATGATGATGTCTCATGGTAACTGTATGTACATAGTATAGGTGAGATGATGGATTTGTTGAGGAGGGGAAAATGATGGTTGTTGAGTGGGAAAGCATGAAAAAGAGGCTATTATTGGGACATGAGAACCATGGTCACCATTTGTCTTGGCTATAAAATGCTACAAGTCTCAATACTCTTCTATTGTGAGGAGGCCTTGGCAAATGATGGATCGCTTGAGGTACTGTGTAACATATAAGACGCCTGATCCTGGAGGGTGAGTGAATGCAAGAAAGAGGATACTTGAGTAATCAACATTCTTGTTGGGTTCATAAGCACATTGGGTGTGTCCAAGAAAATAATGCGTTGAGTTTTATCCATGGCAACCTTATGGATATAGGTCCATGATCATACATATAAGTATTGTGATTAAGTGTATACTCTACCTTGAGTTATGAATATTAATGGAATATTTATGCATAGAAAGTGGTTCTAATATGCATGTTACTTGATAATTGTTGTATGCATAGGCTGATATGTTGGAATCTAGAGGTGTACCAGACCATGAAGAGAATGATGATGCTAGTGCAAACTGAAGAGTGAAGATATTGCAAATGTTGCTACAGTAAATGAGAACATCGGGGATGTTTTTTTTTCTGCAATAAAGAGGACACCGAGGGCAATGTTATTCCAGGGGGGAGGGTCTATCATGTCCCCATTTTAAGCTCCTGATTAAATGTGTAATTAATTACGCTAAGTATTGTTTTAAGTTTGGCATGGATAATTAACTACAATTTCGTGATGACTTGGACATGTTAATATTTTAAACATTATATCCTTCAGCTAATAAAAATATATTTTCAGCTAACTGAGGCATGAACGCCTACATGGACCATGATAGCACGCGTGGGGAATAATGAGTGGGCCAAGAAGGGTTCAACATGTTTAATGATTCCTAGTTGTCCTTACCACAATATTTTGTGATGCCAAATTGATTTTTAATTATCCTCAATTTCCCGCATTGACTTGACAAGCAAATCATTGATTGTAGTTGGTGGAAGGACCACCATCTACAATTATGAGAGGAATGGGTTGAGTACTTTGAGGATGGGATTGGTGAAAGGTGTGGTCAAATCACCCTCTAGAAACTTCTCCATTGGAAATTGTACCCATCGATTGAAGAGCGAGTGCATGGATGGAGGGGAATGGGATTCAAATGGGGAAAAGACCTATGCATGTGGGTGATAGGGGGTCGAGATGAGTGGACCCACACATGTGCATGAGTCTGAGTGATAGAGGATGGTCATGGGCACGAATAGAGAATGCACACAAGTTGAGAAACAATTTGATGGAATGCAAACTGAGCAGAGAAGAGGATTGGGGCATGGGTAGAGTCGTTGCCAGTAAGAAAGACAGTCGAAAATCCTTGAAATTCAGTGAACATGGGTTGTGATTTGGAGCTTAGCTAGATGTGTGGGACGAGCACAAGGAAGAGGATCCACTGAGGGAACTGTGTAGCAATGAAGGGGCTCACTCAGGTGTTGTGCAAGCCAATAAAGGGCTCTTGGAAATTGTGGAATCCTTATACTTTGTGAGGAAAATGAATTCCATATTGAAGGTTGATCAGAGAGTTGTTAAGTTTTCATATTTGTCGAGAATCACCCAAATTCACCCTTGTGGTATCATGGTTTGGCTAGGGGGTGGCCAAATCTAGAAAGACAAAGTGCATATGTGCCTATGGTAGGGTGGAAACTCGCTCACCCTTGATTGGTTGGCTGGGTAGCTTTAACAATAGATAAGTTTTGAGATTACAAGTTGATTACATGGTCAATTTGCCTTCAACGAGATGTGAGCATTTGCCAATTCTATGGAAAGGATGGGTGTTGCTCTTCTCCGTGTATGTCCAATGTGGGACATTTGAAATGCATTTTTGTTTACAATTTTTTTGGTTGAGGATTGTGCAAGTGGATTGCACTTAATATCTTGTGCTAGCTCAAAGAATTCAAGAAATTTGTTCAATGCATTTGATTAAATGTTTAAAATAATCCAAGATCATTAATTACAAAAAAACATATAATTAATAACAAGTGCTTGTAATAAATAGATGATCATGGAAATGCACACAAATCATTCATACTAATAATGCAAGATAAAATAAAAGTCATGAATATCTCAAGTTTGTTCACTAGCAACCAATTATCGACATTGCAAGCGTTGAAATGCAACATTAAATACGACTCACTAACATTGGCATTAGATAGACTATCAAATTTCATTTTCACAAATTCAATGATAAAAAAAAATGCGACTCACTAACATTGGCATTAGATAGACTATCAAATTTCATTTTCACAAATTCAATGATAAAAAATGCAATAACAATGTACATATTAGCATTACAAAAATGAAGGGATTAACATGTAACACTAATATGTACCAGAGGTAGAGGTTCTCTTTTTGTAATGCTAATATGTACCGGGGATAGAGGTTCTACCTTGGTGGGCTTAAGGACGTCTCAACCCTTGCTAAGTCATAAGTTTTTTGCTAGGCGTTGGCTTTCAGGCTGTTGGCATTAACCTAAGGGTTATAGTGGCAACCAACCAAATTTGAACTCACTATTAAAATATTACTTATTTAAGTGTTAAAGATATATTGATTTATTGATGAAATTTAGCAATATATCGAATCATTTACAAAGATTCAATTTTCACATATAAAGTGTGTTTCAAAGGGACATATCCATGGTTAAAGAAATACCCTTAGAATCTATTTCATTGCAATCTCTCTACTTGCATTATGTAGATTTGGCAATGAATCACTATGAAATATATTAGAGGAAAAAATAAAAATAAAAGGAAATTTTTTATTTTTTATTTTTAAGTAAAAAAGATAGTACCTGCTATATTAAGTTAAAGGTTTTAAAAAGACACCAAAACCGTGATGATCCTTGCATAATGGCTTGGGATCATTACAATCTTGGTTAGACTTCTATTCAATATAAAAACAGAGAAAAGAACTGCATCTCCCCAATATTCATTTGAAAGATTCTTCTCTTTCAACATGCTTCGATCCATGTGCATGATGGTTTGATTCTTTCTTTCAGCCACTCCATTCTGTTGTGGAGTATATCGAGTAGTAAACTGTCTTTTAATTCCATGAAGATCACAAAATTTAATAAATTCATTAAGTTTGTATTCACCTCCTTTGTCAGACCTTAAGATTTTGATGGTTTGACCACTCTCATTCTCAACCAAAGACTTAAACCTTTTGAAAACATCAAAGGATTTAGATTTCCATTTCAACAAATACAACCAAGTCTTCCTACTGAAATCATCAATAAAAGTCATGAAATAAACACAACCATTCAAAGAAGTTGTTTGCATAGTTCCACACAAGTCTGCATGGACAATTTCCAATGGAGCTTTTTCTTTGTAGGAAACACCTAAAACAAAATTTTCTCTATGATGTTTTCCAAGTATGCAACTCTCACAAGAGCTTGCAGCTTGCTGAACACAAGGTAACCCCTTTACCATATGTTTATTCTGTAACAGATCTAAGACACCAAAATGTAAATGATCATATGTCAAATGCCATAACCAAGATTCATCTAAACTTCCATCCTTATAGGCATTCAAAGAACCACTTAAATCATTTCACATAACAAGTGGAAACATTCTATTCTTGGTCATGTCTACACTTGCAATCAACTATTTGTTGGAACATTTATCATAGATTGTACATACCTTATTCTTGAAGAACACTCTGTACTTTTTATCCAACAGTTTTCCAACACTAATAAGATTGCATTTTAAACAAGGAAAAAAATAAACATCATCAGTATTTCTTCTCTTATTATTCTTAGTGTAAACTGGAACTACACGTTTACGATTAACTGTAATCTTACAGTCATTTCCCAGTTTTACTTGAGACTGAATACTAGTATCAATAGAAGAAAATAAGTCCCTATTACCAGTCATGTGCTTGCTGCAACCACTATCCAAAAACCAAATATCATTAGCATTTTTCTGAGTGACATTACAAGTTAGGAACACATGATTTTGATGATCCTCAGACTCATTTTTGATATGTGCAGACTGCTTTCCAACATCTTCTTGCTTCTTCCAACATTTGTTAGCAAAATTCCCAAACTTCTTACAATAATAACATTGTACTTTAGATTTATCATACCTCTGATTTTCCTTACAATAATAACATTGTACTTTAGATTTATCATACCTCTGATTTTCTTACTGTCAGGGTTTGTTGCTGCTCCCTCTTAAATTAGGAGGATTCTGTTGAGACTTCTCCTTAGACACTGATTCAGTTCTGTTGTCCCTTGGACAAGAAAATCGACCTCCTCTTCCACGATTATAAGACCTTCCTGTACCTCTACCTCTGGTAATATGCAATTATGATTTGAAGGAATGCTCCAATGACTCTTCTTCATATCTAGACATCCTAGATTCATGAGCAACAAGAGAGCCAGTTAACTCATCAATTTGCATTTGACTTAAATCTTTAAATTCCTCATTGGGTACAAGAATAGGTTCAAACTTCTTGGGAAAACTTCTCAGCGCTTTCTCAATAACTCTCTTATTCTCAACATCATCTCCATACTTCCCGAGCTAGTTCACAACACTTATTACTTGAGTCATGAAATTATCAACACTTTCATTATCCTTCATTTTCAGATTTTCAAAGTCCCTTCTTAAGTTCTGCAACTTGACTGTCTTCACCTTGGACACACCTTGATAATTGGTTTCAAGAATGTCCCAAGCCATCTTTGAATATGCAACGTTAGCAATCTTCATAAAAATGGATTCATTTAAAACCCTTGCTGGATTAATCCAAGAGCTTTATTATCCTTCTTCTCGTTTTCCTTCAGCAAAACATGGTTAGCATTAGAAAGAGCCAATTCTGCTACTATATCGACTGGCTCAACATAACCATCATAACATAAGTCAATAAATCTTGAGCATGAAAAATCGTCCTCATTCTAATATACCAAGAGTCATATGACTTCTCACTCAGGACGGGAACCTGAACCTGAGAAGAACTATGTAATGACCCTGCTTAAATAGATGTATAGGGATTATTAATTATAATTAATTTGATAATCTTACTGTCCTAATATGTTAGTTAAACAATAATTATTTCTTAATAATATTAACTAATTAATTATTTGTTCATATCTTTCAATGATTAATTAATTATTAATTGACTCATTAATTATTTGAGTAAAGAATTAAAGGGGGTTAATAATTTAATGTATTAAAGA
>CBVK0101052064.1:0-11083 GCA_900067695.1 Picea abies
TCACATCAAATCAAGCCTGAATATCATGTTTGTCTCATCGTATCACATCATATCTGGTATTGTTTATGATTGTTTGCATATAAATTTTTTATTGGGGGATTGGCACATATTCATCTAAATTTGGGTTTGGTGTTGAATATGTGAAGGTTTTATTATTTTAACATATAAATATTGCACCCAAGAGTGAGGTGTTCTTCCTGTTGGGTTACCTTGAACAATGACCCAAATATTGTTGATAATATCGACTTTCCCTCAGCATGCCTGCTTTTTTGGCTCCCTGAATATGGATATGGATTTGGCTCTATGAAATAGATCTTGATCCATGTTGGTGGTGTTGGATATTTGCACAGATAAATGATATTTGGCAGTGTTTCTTTGATCTCCTCTATCTTAATAAGGAGAAGTAGGAGAATTAAGCTTATGGTGATCAAGATCATCAAGAAACTATTCTCATTACTCTCAAAATACAATGACAATGCTAAATAAAGATTGGATGAAGAGAAAGTTGTTTATTTTTTCAAAAAGGTTGATGACTCAAGACATGTTATAAGAGGAAGATAGTCAAATTTTGAAGAAGTATTAAACATGGAAAGCCCCTCATTTTCTCTCCCAAATGGATGCAAAATTGAGAAACCTCTCCCCTATTTCGAATCCCTAAAAAGGAATTGACTTATTCCTCAAATATTGTGCCTCGCCTTGTTGGTTAAATATGTATCTTTCTCTATTTCTATGAACATATTCATGAAGTATCATTAGGAGTAGTGTTGGAACATATCCAAATAATGTAACCACTTTTAAATCCTTTAGGCTTTCAACTATAATATTGTTGTTTCAAACTCTTCACATGCAAGGTAACTCCCAGAGAGTTCCCACCTACAAATTATTTTTTGGTGAAATCAATATCCACATCTACCAAATATATGATAATTTCAATGCTCGTTTCATGTTGATTTAGTCTTTGAAGAGATCACTTCTCTCCTTTGTAAAATAAAAAACTAGTCGTGTTAACAATATTCCTAAGTCAACATTGAGACTCAATTCCTTAACTTTTGATTTTATCACCTATTCATTGTGTAGAGTAACCAAGGTTAACAAGATTTCATTCTCATGACATGATTAAAATATAAACTTCATAGATCACTTCAAGAAAACTATCAACAATGAAATACTCTATAATTACTTTCCTTGAGAGACAAAGATCCACTTACAGTAAAGAATAGGAATCCCACTCTGAAGAATTTCATGTACCTCCCTAAATATAGGATTGAAAAATCTGAAAATAATATGGAACCGAAAATAATTGAATGTGTTAACATCTTGGCAAGTGACTTATCTTCTCCCTTCACCATGTAACTAGAAAATAGTTCTCCCCTATGTCTTATATAGAAGAGGATAAAATGGTAAATGATGATTTGTGGTGCTCATTGTATCCATTGGGATGATTGGATCAAGCACATGTCAAGTTATCTTTTGAACACCCAACCAATAATTGGTTTCCCCAAATAATCTTTCAAGGACCAATAACTTGAAGTTGACAAATATAGTTCCGAAGGTGGTTCCATAAATATTAAGATCTCATTAGTTCTATGCTAGACATTTTGAATAGTAGTAAGCTAATATTGTTATATTCTAGGAGTTTTGAATAGTAGTAAGCTAATATTGAAGGTCATTTTGATCACAAAAGCAGGTTGATAGGGATGATGGTCTAATCTGTTGCAATATTTTTCCTGCATACATACATAAAAAAAAAAAAACTATAAAAATGTTTTAGTAGCTATGTTTAATTTGTAGAGAAATTGAAAATGTTTTAGTAGATATGTTTAATTAGTAGAGACTTTGAACAAAAATGACCTTATAAAGTTTCAAGAATATGAATTTTGAATAGTAGTAAGCTAATATTGTTATATGCTAGGAATTTTGAATAGTTGTAAGATAATATTGAAGTTCATTTTGATCACAAAAGCAGGTTGATAGGGATGATGGTCTAGTCTGTCGCAATATTTTTTTTCATAAATACATAGCAAAATTCTGAAATTTTTTTAGTAGCTATGTTTAATTTGTAGAGAAGTTGAACATGTTTTTGTAGTTATGTTTAATGAGTAGAGACGTTGAACAAAAATGACCTTATAAAGGTTCAAAAATGTTTGGTGAAAAGCTAATTGTTATAAAAGTCACCAAAATTTTTACAATATATAATATTACACTTCCTCTTTTATATATTAAAAATTTTCAAATAATTTTCAAATGTATAATAATTATCACAAATTTCAAAGTCACCAAGCATTTTACAATATATAATATTACACTTCCTCTTTATAAAAGATAAATATTAACTTTTTTGAAATAATTATTAAATGTATTATAATTATCACAAATTTCCTGATTTTTAAGACTGTAAGAGGTCTTAAGTTCAAGTCCAGGTTTAGATGAACTAGTTGAAATACTTCAGTTAGTGGAGTTGTGTAACAATATGGATGTATAAGTGAAAGATGGTCTTAAGTATATGAAATTGTGCAATAATATTTCTGCGTGGTTTCTTACTTAGATTATGCACTTATTCCTACTCAAAGTTTTGGATTATGCACTTATGCCTGCTCATAGTTTTTCAATTTGGTATTGAATAACAATGATGACATATACATACACGTGTCATACTAATACCCTAATTTTGGATATCATAGTTTTAAAATTTGGTATTGCATAACAATGATGACATATATATACATGTGTCATACTAATACCCTAATTTTGGATATCATAGTTTCACAATTTGGTATTCAATAACAATGATGGCATATACATGTGTCATACTAATACCCTAAGTTTTGGGCGATAAGTTTTGGCGGTGTTTGAGATACATCAAATTCGTCTTCAAAATATGAGATACTGAAATAATATGAAACATGTATGTAAATAATATTCATTACTGGCTTGCCAAAAAAATCCGGGTTTCATACTTTCTCCCTGATTTCAGGAGAGATCAGAGCGAAAAATGTGAGTCATATCATAATTTTTTATAAATTAAAATTTGTTCACTTAAAACGTGAATCAACAATGCAATAATATGATCCTGTGGGTCTTCTGTGGTGCATCTGAAAAAGAGGGCTTCAATTTCTAGCATGAGATAAATATAAATATATTTTTCGAATCCTTAAATATGTGTGTGGGTAGCTCACAGAGGAGGGTTAATGAGCATGTTATTCAGGGAAAGAGCATGCATAAGATGGAGCGAGCATGCATGCAGCAAGTAAGCTGAATTGGTGGGTGGGTTGTATTAGCGTTCTTGTTTTTATCTAAAAATAAGAGGAAAAATATGATGTTTGTATATTCACCCAGAAAAATGGAGGTATATGTGCAGTGAATATACATGTAGAGGGCATGCAAAAGGTGAGGTATTGAGACACTCTGAATCTAGTGGAAACGAAGGATTAGTAGAAGAGTAGTGGCAGGAAAAGACAAGAATAGAGGCATGATTTTGGTGCAAACAACATGGATTTCTGCGTGAGGTTTAGGTTTTCGTGAATTCTCTCTCTTTATATGATGTTTCTGTTATTTACTTTTTTTTTATTACATATGAAGTACTTTTAGAAGTCATTGGTGGGGAGGATTGTGAGCATCAATGTTGCGGTATGTAACGCTTTTATAAATCATGAGGATGACTTATGTTATTGTTGTTTTGTTTTGTACGCATTAAGGTCTTTGCTTGTTTCATTTTGTGAAAGAATTTATTAGATTTATGAAATAATTTGTTAGATTTAGTGTAGGAATAGCTTACAAGATGAGTGAAACGTTGGTTTGAATGGTGACAATGTTGCATTTCACTGTGCATATGATAATTTCAATGCATGTTTCATGTTGATTTAGTCTTTGAAGAGAGCACTTCTCTCCTTTGTAAAATAAAAAACTAGTCATGTTAACAATATTCCTAAGTCAACATTGAGACTCAATTCCTTAACTTTTTATTTTATCACCTATTCATTGTGTGTAGGAACCAAGGTTAACAAGATTTCAATATCATGACATGATTAAAATATAAACTTCATATATTACTTCAAGAAAACTATCAACAATGAAAGACTTTATAAGTACTTTCCTTGAGAGACAAAGATCCACTTACAACAAAGTATAGGAATCCCACTCCGAATAATTTCAGGTACCTCCCTAAATATAGGATTGAAACATCCGAAAATAATATGGAACTGAAAATAAGTGAATGTGTTAACATCTTGGCATGTGACTTATTTGCTCACTTCACCATGTAACTAGAAAATAGTTCTCGCCTATGTCTTATATACAAGATGATAAAATGGTAAATGAGGAATTTTGGTGCTCATTGTATCCATTGGGATGATTTGATCAAACACATGTCAACTTTCCTTTGCAACACCCAACCAATAATTGGTTTTTTCAAATAATCTCTCAAGGACCAATAACTTGAAGTTGACAAATATAGTTTTGAATGTGGTTCCATAAGTATTAAGATCCCATTAGTTCTATAATATGAATTTTGAATAGTAGTAAGCTAATATTGTTATATGCTAGGAATTTTGAATAGTTGTAAGCTAATATTGAAGTTCATTTTGATCACAAAAGCAGGTTGATAAGGATGATGGTCTAGTCTGTCGCAATATTTTTTTCATAAATACATAGCAAAATTATGAAAAACTTTTAGTAGCTATGTTTAATTTGTAGAGAAGTTGAACATGTTTTAGTAGCTATGCTTAATGAGTAGAGACGTTGAACAAAAATGACCTTATAAAGGTTCAAGAATGTTTGGTGAAAAGTTAATTGTTATAATAGTCACCAAAAATTTTACAATATATAATATTACACTTCCTCTTTATAAAAGATAGATATTAAAAAATTTCAAATAATTATTAAATGTATAATATTTATCACAATTTTCCTGATTTTTAAGACTGCTAGAGGTTTTAAGTTCAAGTCCAGGTTCAGATGAATTAGTTGAAATAATTTAGTTAGTGGAGTTGTGTAATAATAGGGATGTATAATTGAAAGCTGGTCTTAAGTACATGAAATTGTGCGATAATATTTTTGCATGGTTTCTTACTTAGATTATGCACTTATGCCTACTCAAAGTTTTGGATTATGCATTTATGCCTGCTCATAGTTTTTTAATTTGGTATTGATTAACAATGATGACATATACATACATGTGTCATACTAATACCCTAAGTTTGGATAACATAGTTTTACAATTTGGTCTTGACTAACAATGATGACATACACACGTATCATACTAATACCCTAAGTTTTTGGTGGTAAGTTTTGGCAGTGTTTCAGATACAACAAATTTGTCTTCAAAATATGAGATACTGAAATAATATGAAACGTGTACGTAAATAATATTCCTTACCGGATTGCCAAAAAAATATAGGTTTTATACTTTCTCCCTAATTTTAGTAGAGATTAGAGAAAAAAATGTTAGTTGTCTCAGTATATTTTATAAATTAAAACTTTTTCACTTAAAACATGAAGCAACAATGCAATCATATGATCATGTGGGTCTTTTGTGGTGCATCTGAAAAAGAAGGTCTCAATTTCTAGCATGACATACATATAAATATATTTCCAGAATCCTTAAATATATGTGGGGCTGGCTCACAAAGGAGGGTTACTGAGCATCTTATTCAAGGATGGAGCATGCAGAGGATGAAGCGAGCATGCATGTGACAAGTAAGTTGAATTGGTGGGCAATTTGTGTTAGCAATCTTGTTTTTATCTAAAAATAGGAGGGAAAATATGATATTTGGATGTTCACCCGGAAAAATGGAGGTATATATGCATTGAATATACATGTACAGGGCATGCAAAAGGTGATGTTTTGAGGCACTCTGAATCTAAGTGGAAACAAGTGATTAGTAGCGGAACAGTGAAAGGAAAGGACAAGAATAGAAGCATGATTTTAGTGCAAGCAACATGGCTTTCTACATGAGGTTTAGGTTTTCTCAGATGCTCTCTCTTTATATCATGTTAAATGTTCTTTACTTTTTTTATTGTAGATGAAGCACTTATGGCGGTCAGTGGTGGGGAGGATTACGAGCATCAATGTTTTGGTATGTAATGCTTTTATAAATCATGAGGATGACTTCTGCTATTGTTGTTTTGTTTTGTACACATTAAGGTCTGTGCTTGTTTCATTTTGTGAAATAATTTTTTAGATTATGAAAGAATTTGTTAGATTTAGTGTAGGAATAGCTTACAAGATGAGTGAAACGCTGGTTTGAAGGGTGGTAGTGCTGCATTTCGCTGTGCATTTGATAGTTTTTTAGTTAGAGAATGAGTTAAACATCGGTTTGAATGGTGATCGTGTTGCATGTCATTGTGAATTCTCTACATGTTTGGTGTGGGTGAACTAATGGATACTAAAAGCCTGAATATCATGTTTTTAATCGTATCACATCAGATCAACCCTACATATCATGTGTGTCTCATCATATCACATCAGATCTGGTATTGTTTATGAGTGTTTGCATATAAATTTTTGAGTGGAGAATTGGCACATATTCATCTAAACTTGGGTTTGATGTTGAATATGCGAAGGTTTTATTATTTTAACATCTAAATATTGCACCCAAGAGGGAGGTGTTCTTCTTGTTGGGTTACCTTGAACACTGACCCAATCGAAATATCGACTTTCCCTTAGCATGCCTACTTTTCTGGCCCCTGAAATATGAATATGGATTTGGCTCTATGAAACAAAACTTGATCCATGTTGGTGGTGTTGGCGCTTTGGACAGATAAATGATGCTTTGCGGTGTTTCTTTGATCTCCCTTATCGTAATAAGGAGAAGTATGTGAATTAATCTAATGGTGATCAAGATCATCTAGAATTTATTCCTCATTAGTCTTAGAAGACAATGACAATGCTGAATAAAGATCAGATGAAGAGAAAGTTGTTGATTTTTTCAAAAAGGTTGATGACTAAAGACATATTGTAAGAGGAAGATAATCAAAGTTTGAAGAAGTATTAAACATGGAAAGCCCCTCATTTTCTCTCCCAAATGGATGCAATATTTAGAAACCTCTCCCCTATTACAAATCTATGAAAATGAATTGACTTATTTCTCAAATATTGTGCCTCGCCTTGTTGGCTAAATATTTATCTTTCTCAATTTATATGAACATATCCATGAAGTATCATTAGGAGTGGTCTTGGAACATCTCCAACTAATGTAACCACTTTGAAATCCTTAAGGCTTTCAACTATGAGCTTGTCGTTTCAAACTCTTCACATGCAAGGTAACTCCCAGAGAGTTCCCACCTACAAATTATTGTTTGGTGAAATCAACCTCCACATCTACCAAATATATGATAATTTCAATGCTTGTTTCATGTTGATTTAGTCTTTCAAGAGAGCACATCTCTCCTTTGTAAAATAAAAACACTAGTCCTGTTAACAATATTCCTAAGTCAACATTGAGACTCAATTCCTTAAATTTTGATTTTATCACCTATTCATTGTGTGTACGTACCAAGGTTAAAAAGATTTCAATCTCATAACATGATTAAAATATAAACTTCATAGATCACTTCAAGAAGACTATCAACAATGAAATACTCTATAAGTACTTTCGTTGAGAGACAATTATCCACTTATAGTAAAGGATAGGAATCCTACTTCGAAGAATTTCAAGTACCTCCCTAAATATAGGATTGAAACATCCGAAAATAATATGGAATCGAAAATAAGTGAATGTGTTAACATCTTGGCAAGTGACTTATCTTCTCACTTCACCGTGTAACTAGAAAATAGTTCTCACCTATGTCTTATATACAAGATGATAAAATGGTAAATGAGGATTTGTGGTGCTCATTGTGTCCATTGGGATGATTTGATCAAGCACATGTCAACTTTCCTTTGCAACACCCAACCAATAATTGGTTTCCCCAAATAATCTCTCAAGGACTAATAACTCGAAGTTGACAAATATAGTTTTGAAGGTGGTTCCATAAGTATTAAGATCCCATTAGTTCTATGCAAGGCATTTTGAACAACAATAAGCTAATATTGTTATATACTAGGCATTTTGAATAGTAGTAAGCTAATATTGAAAGTCATTTTGATCACAAAAACAAGTTAATAGGGATGATGGTCTAATCTATTGCAATATTTTTTCTGCATACATACATAGCAAAATTATGAAAATGTTTTAGTAGCTATGTTTAATTTGTACAAAAGTTGAACATGTTTTAGTAGCTATGTTTAATGAGTAGAGACGTCAAATAAAAATGACCCTATAAAGGTTCAAGAATGTTTGGTGAAAAGCTAATTGTTATAAAAGTCACCAGAAATTTTACAATATATAATATTACACTTCCTCTTTATAAAAGATAGATATTAAAAATTTTCAAATAATTATTAAATGTATAATAATTATCACAAATTTCAAAGTCACCAAATTTTTTTATAATATATAATATTACACTTCCTCTTTATAAAAGATAAATATTAAATTTTTTAAAATAATTATTAAATGTATAATAATTATCACAAATTTCATGATTTTTAAGAGTGTTAGAGGTCTTAAGTTCAGTCCAGGTTCAAATGAACTAGTTGAAATACTTCAGTTAGTGGAGTTGTGTAATAATATGGATGTATAAGTGAAATTTGTTCTTAAGTACATGAAATTGTGCGATAATATTTCTGTGTGGTTTCGTACTTAGATTATGCACTTATGCCTACTCAAAGTTTTGGATTATGCACTTATGCCTGCTCATAGTTTTTCAATTTGGTATTGAATAACAACGATGACATATACATATACGTGTCATACTAATACCCTAAGTTTGGATATCATAGTTTTACAATTTGGTATTGAATAACAACGAGGACATATACACATTTCATAATAATACCCTAAGTTTTGGGAGGTAATTTTTGGCCGTGTTTGAGATACAACAAATTCGTCTTCAAAATATGAGATACTTAAATAATATGAAACATGTACGTAAATAATATTCATTACTAGCTTGCCAAAAAAAATTGGGTTTCATACTTTCTCCCTTATTTTAGGAGAGATCGGAGCGAAAAATGTGAGTCGACTCATAATTTTTTATAAATTAAAACGTTTTCACCTAAAACGTGAAGCAAAAATGCAATAATATGATCATGTGGGTCTTTTGTGGTGCATCTGAAAAAAGAAGGCTTCAATTTCTAGCATGAGATAAATATAAATATATTTCCACAATCTTTAAATATGTGTGTGGGTGGTTCATAGAGGAGGGTTATTGAGCATCTTATTCAAGGACAAAGCATGCAGAGGACAGAGCGAGGATGCATGCAACAAGTAAGCTGGATTAGTGGGCCGGTTGCGTTAGCATTCTTGTTTTTATCTAAAAATAGGAGGGAAAATATGATGTTTGGATGTTCACCCAGAAAAATGGAGGTATATATGCAATGAATATACATGTACATAGCATGCATAAGGAGAGGTATTGAGAAACTCTGAATTTGAGTGGAAACAAAGGATTAGTAGCGGAGTAGTGGAAGGAAAGGACAAGAATAGAGGCGTGATTTTAGTGCAAACAACATGGCTTTCTGCATGAGGTTTAGGTTTTCTCGGATTCTCGCTCTTTATATTATGTTTCTATTCTTTACCTTTTTATTATAGATGAATCACTTTTGGCGGTCAGTAGTGGGGAGGATTACGAGCATCAATGTTGTGGTATGTAATTCTTTTATAAATCATGAGGATGACTTCTACTATGGTTGTTTTGTTTTGTACGCATTAAGGTCCGTGCTTGTTTCATTTTGTGAAAGAATTTGTTAGATTTATGAAATAATTTGTTAGATTTAGTGTAGGAATAGCTTACAATATGAGTGAAATGTTGGTTTAAATGGTGACAGTGTTGCATTTCACGATGCATTTCACAGTTTTTTAGTTTACAAAATGAGTGAAAATTTGGTTTGAATGGTGATTGTGTTGCATGTCATTGTGCATTCTCTGCATATTTGGTGTGGGTGAATTAATGGATACTAAAATCCTCAATATCATGTTTTTCTCATCGTATCACATTAGATCAAGCCTAAATAGCATGTTTTTCTCATCATATCACATCAAATCTGGTATTGTTTATGAGTGTTTGAATATCAAGTTTTGAGTGGGGAATTGGCACATATTCATCTAAACTTGGGTTTTTTGTTGAATATGTGAATATTTTATTATTTTAACATCTAAATATTGTACCCAAGAGTGAGGTGTTCTTCCTGGTGGGTTGCCTTAAACAATGACCCAAATATTGTCGAAAATATTGACTTTCCCTCAACATGCCTGCTTTTTTGGCTCCATGAATATGGATATGGATTGGGCTCTATGAAACAGATATTGATCCATGTTGGTGGTGTTGGCGCTTTGCCCAGATAAATGATGCTTAGAGGTGTTTCTTTGATTTCCCCTATCGTAATAAGGAGAAGTAGGCGAATTAATCTCATGGTAATCAAGATCATCAAGAATGTATTCCTCATTAGTGTTAGAAGAAAATGACAATGCTGAATAAAGATCAGATGAAGAGAAAATTGTTGGTTTTTTCAAAAAGGTTGATGACTCAAGACATGTTGTAAGAGGAAGATAGTCAAAGTTTGAAGAAGCATTAAACATGGAAAGCCCCTCATTTTCTCTCCCAAATGGATGCAATATTTTGAAACCTCTCCCTTATTTCGAATCTCTGGAAAGGAATTGACATATTCCTCAAAGATTGTGCCTCACCTTGTTGGTTAAATACATATCTTTCTCTATTTCTATGAACATATCCATGAAGTATCATTAGGAGTAGTGTTGGAACATCTCCAACTGATGTAACCACTTTGAAAGCCTTTAGGATTTCAATTATAATCTTGTTGTTTCAAACTCTTCACATGGAAGGTAACTCCGAGATAGTTTGAACTTACAAATTATTATTTGGTGAAATCAACCTCGACATATACCAAATATAAGATAATTTCAATGCACGTTTCATGTTGATTTAGTCTTTGAAGAGAGCACTTCTCTCCTTTGTAAAATAAAAAACTAGTCATGTTAACAATATTCCTAAGTCAACATTGAGACTCAATTCCTTAACTTTT
>CBVK0101053087.1:0-14545 GCA_900067695.1 Picea abies
GATGCTGCCAAATTTAACACTCCCTCTCAGCAAGGGAGTCATTCTCAGCCACACCAAGCTTGCCTCTCAACTGCACAAACTGTCTTGAGGTCAAAGGCTTGGTCAGGATATCAGCTACATGCTTGCTCGTGGCTATGTACTGTAACTTTACAGTTTTTCTCTTCACCAAGTCTCAGATGTAGTGGTACTTCATGTCAATATGTTTTGACCTGTCGTGAAATACCGGGTTCTCTGTCAATTTTATGCAACTTTGATTATCACAGTGAACACCGTCGTCTCGAGCTTGTCACCAAACAATCCAGAAACCAATTTTCTGAGCCATACTGCTTCCTTGCTAGCATCACTTCCTGCAATATACTGAGCCTCTGTTGTACTTTGTGAAATGGACCCTTGTTTCCTGCTTGACCAAGAGATCATAGCGGATCCTAAACTGAAGCAGTATCCGGAAGTACTCTTCCGATCCACTGGGCTTCCTACCCAGTCAGCATCTGCATACCCATGCAGAAATAAACCACCACTAGATGTATATCTCAAACCATAGGTAATGGTCCCTCTGGGATATCTTAAGATGTGCTTTGTTGCCACCCAATGTCTCTGTCTCGGTTCAGTCACGAACTGACTCATTGCAATCACTGCATAGCATATATCTGGCCTAGTGTGGATCATGTACATCAATGATCCAATCAGCTGCCTATAAATGGTGTGATCAACCAAATCTGAACCTGTATCAAAATCATGCAACTTCCTTAGGTTGGTAACCATCGGAGTAGACATGGATTTGCAATCCATCATACCAAACCTCATTAGTACATCCACTGTGTATTTTCCTTATTCCAGAAATATCTCGCTCTGTCTTTGCCACACTTCCAATCCTAGGAAGTAATGCATCAAGCCTAAGTCTTTCATCTAGAATTTTGAGGTTAGCTCCCTCTTACACCAGGCTATTAGCCCTTCATCTGCTATTAGAAAGAGATCATCAACATATAAGATTAGTATAACAGGTTGGTTACCTCTTACCTTGAAGTACAGATTTGCATCAGCATCACTTTTCTGAAAGCCCAGGCTTTTAAGAAAGCCATCAATCATGTCATACCAAACTTTGGGAGCCTACTTAAGACCATATGAGGCCTTCCTTAGCTTGCATACATGAGTGCCTTTGTTATGCAGTATGAAACCATTTGGTTGTTCCACAAAGACCTCATGTTTAATCTTTCCATTCAAGAATGTTGTTTTTACATCCATCTGATGTAGCTTCCAACCAAGTATTGAAGCTAATGCAATAATAGTTCGAATGGAGGTATACCTGGCTACAGGGGCAAAAGTCTCTTCGTAGCCGATTCCTTCTTTCTGAGTGAAGCCTCTGGCTACAAATCTTGCTTTGAGCTTTTCCACACTCCCATCAGCTACATGTTTGATCTTATAGATCCACTTGGAAGAGACCATTGATTTGTCCTTTGGCCTCGGCACAATGTCCAAGACATTGTTCTTTAGAATTGACTTGTATTCCTAAAGCATGGCATCCTTCCATACTTGTAATTTATCTGCTTCTTCAAATGAAGAAGGTTCGACATCACTGATGTTGCTCATCAGTGAAACATAGCCTCCAAACCTATGAGGCCTCTTACTTTCCCTAAAAGTTCCTTTGGGAACAGCTATCTTTTCTGCTTCCTGCACTGTTTCTTTAAGCCACCCTGGCTTCCTTTTGGCTACAGGTTCTTCAAGAATTCTTTCTAACTCTTCAACAGGTTCTAGGGGCTCATTACTTGGCCCTTCATGAGGTTCCTCCCTCTCATCATCTGACTCTTCATTTTCAGAAGAGGGTCAAGCTAACTGAACTGCTTCCGATTCTTGCTGAAGCTCTCTGGATTTCTTGAATGCAGCTTCTTCATGAAAAGTCACATCTTTGCTTACCTCTATCTGCCTCTAACTGGGTACATATATCATGTAAGCCTTGGAGTTCTCACTGTACCCCACAAAAACCCCTTTCTTTCTTGAGGGTTCCATCTTTGTCCTCTTTTCCTTAGGGACATGAATATACACTGGACACCCAAATATCCTTAGATGCCCTACTTCAGGTTTGATCCATGAGAAGACCTTTTCATGAGTCTCTCCCTTCAAGATAGCATGTGGACACCCGTTCTGAATATACACGGTAGTGGAGGTAGCTTCTGCCCATAAAGAATTTGGCAAATCCTGGTCAAACATCATGGCTTTCGCTGCCTCACAAATTGTCCTGTTTTTCCTCTCAGCAACTCCATTTTGCTGAGGGTTATATGGCACGGTCAACTGTCTCTTGATTCCTGCTTCCTTGCAGAAATCCTCAAACTAGAGAGATTCAAACTCTCCTCCATTGTCTGTTCTAAGAGTTTTGATGTGTTTCCCTATCTGCTTTTCAATAAAGGCTTTATACTCTTTGAATTTATCAAATGTGTCACTTTTAGCTTTAAGGAAATATATCCAACATTTTCTTGAGTAATCATCAATAAAAATGGCATAATACAAACAACCACTGAGTGAGGGAGATGACATGGAACCACATACATCAGAATGAACCAAATCTAAGATTCCCTGAGCTCTGTTGTCGCAACTAGGAAATGCTTTCTTTATATTTTTACCTAGCATGCGTCCTTTACAAATTTCATTTTTACTAAGAGAAATAGAGGGCATGCCACATACCATGTTCTGTAGATCTGGAAATGCTTTGTAATGAAGATGTCCCAGTCTTCTATGCCACAACTCATTGGATCTAGTCGCATCATGAGCCAATGCCTGAACTGATTATCCTATCACGATGTACAGTCCTCCTCTGCGAATCCCAATGGGTTCTGTTGTACTCAAGTGGCTACCTTTATCCCACAGTAGTGCCTTCCTGTCCTTGAAGATCACCAAAAATCCCTTGTCCTCAAGGGTTGTAACTGATAGAAGATTATTCTTGAGTCCTGGAACATATAATACTTCATCAACATGAAGTCTAGCCCCAGATTCCAATATAAAGGAGATAGAGCCTACTCCCTCTATCTTGTAACATTTGTCATCCCCAAGCTCAACCTGCTCTACAAAAGATTTTGTCTTGAAATCTGAGAGGATCTCCTTGTACCCTGTCATGTAGTTTGATGCACCACTGTCTACTAACCAAGTTTTCGGTCCCGTGAAAACTGAACTGGATAAGGCAGAAACCACGTAATATTCTTTTCTATTTTCTCTCGCATTAGGAGGACTTTTTTGTTTTCTTTTGGATTCATCATCCTCAACAGTTGAGGGATGATGCTTCCCTTTCCTTGGATATTTCTTCCTATACCAATAGTCTTTAGCAAAATGACCCAACTTATTGCAACTAAAGCATATAATCTTAGATGTATCAATACTTTTTCCATTGAACATAGCTTTGGTGTTTGACTTCCTCTGAGAGCCTTTCTGGAAAATGACTTTCTTCTTTCCCTTGAATCTTGATGCTAATTTTGAATGTTCTTCTTTGGTTGGCTCGCTCCTGCTAGCAGTGCGACTCTCCTCCTTGAGGCAATCGTGCCATAACCTTTCAAACGTGGGTTGAATCTCTCTCCCACTTACACTGGATAAGAAGGTCTCCCATGAAGAAGGAAGACCATCAAATATGGCCTGCACTAAATCATCATCGTCCACTGTGACCCCTGTGACCAAAAGATGCTCTCTGATCTAGGCTATCTTGGAATAGAAATATGCTATTGATTCACCTTTCTCCATCTTCAAATACTTATGCTTGTGCTTAAGTGTCATTTTCTGACTTGGAGCATGTTTCTCATATAGAATCACCAAGGTATCCATACAATCTTTGGCAGTCATTAATGAAGTCATCGCTGGCATTATATTGTCTTTGACTAAGTCAAAGATGATTCGCTTGGCCTTTGCTTGACTCTTCTTGAAAGCCACTATTCCTACATTAGTGGTGGGTTCCTCCACCACTGTGGCCACATACTGTTCAAGATCATGCTCCTGCAAAATATTTGTTATATGGAGCTTCCACACATTGAAGTTGGCAATTCCTTCGAGCCTATCCTTGGCTCAAACTAAAATGGAGGATGCCATGGACCTCACACTAGAAACTTAATCAAGCTTGCTTGGATCTATGTGTACTTGTTGCTGCACTTCAACAAACTTAACACACCCTAAGCTTTGATACCATGTTAAATTTTGAGTTTGATTTCTTATGCGGATTAGTTCTTTGAATTCTTCAACACTTTGATTCCAGCTTAATACATTTCAACAATATAGAATGCTTAATACATTTCAACAATATAGAATCATAACTGAATAACAATAATCATGTAGAAACGTAGGCATGCACATCAACAACACATATACCCTAGAGAAACCCTGTACAGGGAGAAAAACCCTAGCAAACGATATTCCTTTATTGCACTAATAATGTAAGATCACTTACAAATATCCACCATGAATACTCTGCTCTTAAACAATATAGAATCATAATTGAATAACAATAATCATGTAGAAACGTAGGCATGCACATCAACAACACATATACCCTAGGGAAACCCTGTACAGGGAAAAAAACCCCAGCAAACGATATTCCTTTATTGCACTAATAATGTAAGATCACTTACAAATATCCACCATGAATACTCGGCTCTTAAAGAGCTTGCCAAGTTGACTCTGACCTGACAAAGAACTAAGAGACCTTGTTGATATAGATGTATCAGAGTTTCTTTCAAAGACTGAGATATATCAACTCGGATATGGGTTGTTGAAACTGCCTCTAATTGATTGATATGTGCCTCTATATGCTGCCTCTATATGTTGATCTACAGCACTGATATGTGCTTCCATTTGTCGATATACACCTCTGATATGTTGCCTCTGTATGTTGATCTATAGCATTGATATACGCCTCTATTGTGCTGCCTCTATATGCTGATATACAACACTAATATGATGCATATGTATGTTGTCTCTACAGCACTGTTTGTTGCCTCTATATGTGCCTCTACAGCACAGATATGTTGCCTCTATATGCGCCTCTACAGCACTGGTATGATGCCTCTATATGCACCTCTATATGTTGTTACTACATCATAGATTTGCTCCTTTGATATGTTGCCTCTATCTCACTGATATATGCCTCTATATGCTTCACCCTTAACCTGCATATAAAAATGTGTAGAAGAGAGGGGTCGACCTCTTCTTATAAAGGAATGGAGGAGAAGTGGAGAGGGCTCGAAATAGAAGTGTGAAAGCATGCTTGACTTAACTCAACATTACACTTTAGTTCGAAAATAGAACTAGACTTGAGACGTGAGTTACAACTCAACATTACAGTTTAGTTCAAAAATAGAACTAGACTTGAGACATCAGTTACAACTCAGCATTACACTTTAGTTCGAAAATAGAACTAGACTTGAGACTTCAGTTACAACTCGACTCTTTACAAAGCAATTTGAATTTCTCTTCATGGTGGATAATGTTATCCATGCCAACACACTAGATCAATACATTTATATCATTTGCAATATTAGGAATATCATTTGTTTCTAGCTCATAGGAATTTTATATTCAACCTAACTTTTGCTAGATGCCTTGACTTTTGCTCATGGCTCACAAGGCTTGACTAGGCTCACAGAGGTTGTACGTTCCCTCTGACTTTTGCACTAGTCTGTCTATGCTCACAGAGGTTGTATGTTCCCCCTGACTTTTGCACTAGACTGTCTATTCTCACAGAGGTTGTACGTTCCCCCTGACTTTTTCATTAGACTTACATCTTGACTTTTGTCTTAGACTTACAAGACTTCTTCCTTTGCCTTGGCTAGACTCACAAGATCATATAGCATCTCGTTCGTCCTGACTTTTGGTTTGACTCAGAGGTTGTACGTTCCCCCTGGCTTTGGTCAATACCTCACAAGACTGGTTTATTCTCCAAATCTCTCTGGCTAGCCTCAGGGTGGCCCACATGGCCTCTCATTGGAGAATCACTGTCGATGCTGCCAAATTTAACAACTAGGAATCAAACCGAGGAGCTGCCCTACCACTGAGTTTCATACCCTTTAAAGGATGGGCATCCATACAGGTTTGTTATAAAGGTGTGGATTGTTATCTCCAACACTCCACCTTCAAACAACACTTTGGCTAAGGCCTCCTATCCATCGACAACCAACCTGCCTCTAATACCGTGTTGAAAACTGGATATGCCAGGAATCAAAGCTAGGATCCACCCTCGACCGACAGGCTGCTCTACCACTTTTGTGACCGGCAACCATACTGGTTCTATATCAAGCTGTGGATTGCTATCTCCAACACTATTGTCTTGAAAATTGTCTTAGAGTGAGATATCATGATCACCATGTCTGGGAGAAACGGGGAATACATAGAATAAGAAATGGGTTAAATGTGATATAGGAAAAAAATTCAGCGATAAAAGGGGCAAAATTTAAAAAGTACATGCTATAAAGTCTCATAAACACCATGGATCACCAATGTTTATGAAGATTCCACAGGGAGTAAGAGCTGTAGAGGAGACAACTAGGTTGATAATCATTTGAATATGAGAATGCGCTGCAAGCAACAGATAAGATAAGATAAGGTAATTTTATTAATGTCCAACAGATGACCACAAAAGTAGGTCAATGGGACTAAAAGAGTACACCGAATGTAGGTACAAAGTGGGAGAGCGAAAACAATTCCTAGAACAATCCTGAAAGCAGGAAAAGATAAAGAAGTAAGAGCTAAATGTCCAGTGAAAAGCTAAATGTTGAACAAAATAAAGCGCTTAATAGATTTAGATCATGTTTTGGTTTATCTTTATTTTTTAATGTTTGGGGTCAGTGCTCAATCATCAAACCACAGCCTGCCACAACTGTTAAAAATATTGCAACATTTAGACAATGACATTAAAGAAAGATATAAACATTGGTTTTAAAATCTCTCCTTTGTACTTAACTGGAACAATATTAAATTTAACACCATGGGATCAAAACCTTGAGCTGGTCCATATCTATCCTACCTTACTGAAAAATTTCACTTCAACCCCTTTGGGTAGTAAAATCATATATGACAACACATGTTAGGGTAACTTTGAAGTGTGGTAAGCTCTTCCTTGCATTCAAGGTCTGCTCTGTTAGGGCGACTACTAAATTTCTTTGAGATACATGGATTCCAAGTTTGTTTGTTGAAACTTAAGTTATTTTTAAAACTAACTTATCAACAAATGTGTAATGGCAATTGAATCCACCTCTTTTCGTTTGTCAATCACTTCAAAACGTGTTGACAGTTTTGGACATGAATTGCCCTTAACCAGTGAAAGGCTTGTGATGAAATTGACCCTTATGAAATATGAGGCTATCTAAAATTCAATTTCTATAAATTCAAGTGTAATGGTTCCACCAAACTCTTGATACTCAAAACATTTGTATATGGTCTCAAGCTTGGTTGTTTCCAATATTCTTCCTTCTTGTGTTGTAGCAGACACTTTCTAGACACTGCATTTGAAAATGAAGTCTACAGTGAAGAGTGTTGATGATTGCAACTTCATGAGACATTCTCCAGGTCGTTCTCCTCTGCACTGAGTTGAGACGATCTGTGAGAACCCATGTGATGGGTGTGTCATACTCCTCTGGATTGTGTTGAGATGATGTGTGGTCTCTTGTCGTGCTCCTCTGGATTGAGTTGAGACGACTTGAGATGGTCTCCTGTCAGAATCCTATGGACTTAGTTGAGTCGACTTGAGATGGCTCTCCAGATGGTACTCCTATGGACTTAGTTGAGTCGACTTGAGATGGCTCTCCAGATGGTACTCCTATGGATTTAGTTGAGTGATCTGTTGAGAGTGACGTCCCTGTGGCTTGGCACATGTGGACGTGTCCTTGGTGGTTGAGCTCTAGAGGATGAGAGAGATCCTTGCTATACTGTCTAAGAGTAAGATTTGTTGTAACCCTAATTTGTATTGTGAAGGGTACAAGTCGGCCTCACCATGTAAAGATAATTAATATTTGTGTAAAAATTAATTATATTTTGAGTTATAGAAGTCGACCCTATTGTGCCAATAGACACACCTATTGTTGTGTCAGGTCTTGTATAAATAAGAGAGTAGATCCCCATTGTGGATCACTCTCGCACACACTTCATTGTAACATTCTCTCAAGCTAAGTGTATGGCTGAAGTGCGCACTTCTCTTAGGCGCAAGTATCAAGGTCATAGAAGCACCCTCTTGTGTGCTCTAGGGTTTGGTGTGTGGAGGATCTTCTCTTGGCATTATAGCAAAGGATTGTTGGGTTTTTCCCTTGATTGAGAAGGGTTTTCCCAGGATAAACTCTTGTGTTCTTGTGCATGGTTATTCTTCTCGTGATCTTGATTCTTGGTTACTGCAGCTATTGCATATGGTATTGCTACATTCTTTATGGTTCAAGTACATGCTAAATTGAAATAAACTACATGTGCATGATCTAAGCATTAAAATTCAACATGGTATCAGAGCAGAGTTCCTGAAGAGCCATTGCACAAGCAACTTCCAAGCCAACCGTCACCTTCTTGCTGCAATTGCAAAAACGACCCTCCACATTTTTCTAGTTTTTGCACTTGCCCCTTGAACGTTGGGCCTAATTCTTTCATGGTTGTGTATGGCCTCCTTCAACGCACCTCTTGCAACTCTCAGATTGTAAATCGGAGAAATTTTGATTTTTGGCCCTTAGGGTTTCTAGGGTTTCTGTAGAATTTAGGCCTCTAGGGTTTCTGCAGATCATTGAAGGATTTTTGCAGCTCATCGGGGTTCTTCTGACTTTCCAAGGCTTATTGTTGGCAGTCATAAGTCCAACAAAACCTAGGTTTTCTAGCCTAGCCTAGCCGTTAGGTTTTCTAGCCTAATTGTTAAGGGTTTGTGAAGAATCTACAAGCCATGATGAACAAAACTTTGGTGGAAGATAGACTCGATGGATCAAGCAACTTCAACTCCTGGAAATCAAGATTACAAATCACTCTAGAAGAGAACGACCTATTGAGTTTGATAGAAAAGGCTCTACCAGAAACAACAACCGATGAAGAGAAGGTTGATTGGAAGGCAAACGATGTCAAAGCAAGGAAGACAATCATCTATTCAGTAAGAGATCATCTACTACCTTGAAGACAACTTATGAAATGTATAATGCATTGAAGACGATGTTTGAGAGCAACAACACTAACAAAACTCTCACTTTGAAACACAAACTTCAAAATATCAAGATGATGAAAGCTGACACCATTGCTACCTTCTTCATGAAGATTTCAGAGATCATAGATCAACCAGGTGCCATTGGAGAAATCACCACAGACAGAGAGCTTGTCATGATTACTCTCAATGCTCTTCCAAGACATTGGGAACCTTTCATTCAAAGTATCAGTGGAAGAACGGATTTACCTCAGTTTGATCGTCTATGGATAGACTGCACTCAATAGGAAACCAAACTTATAGCCAGAGGCGTGCAAGACTCCCATCATGATGACAATCTAGCTCTTACTTCTCATGCAAAGAGAGGAAGGAGAAATAGAAGAAGTTTCAGCAAAGCATTCAAGGACAAGAAGACTTCAGCAACTCCAAGCCATGAACATAGAAAAGACAATTCAAAGATTCAGTGTTTTAGATTTGACAAGTATGGACACATTGCGAGAAATTGTCCTACCAGGAAGAAAGGAAGACAATATGCATCCACTGTCGATGTTGATTTAGAACCACATCAAAGAAATGAAGACATCAAAGATGAAGCATTCTTCTTCATAGCAACACTCTCATGTACGGTTCCTACTGATAGTGATATTTGGCTGATTGACAGTGGTGCTTCTAGACACATGACTGGATACAGAGAACATCTGACAGATCTTGTAGAAAAAGAGTCTCGTCTGCATGTTTTACTTGGTTATAATGCCAGATATATTGTGAAGGGAGTTGGAACTTCTACTTTCAAACTAGATTTTGACATACCACTCCAATTAAGTGAGGTACTATATGTACCTGGGATGAAAAGGTACCTTGTCTCTGTTTTTGCCTTAGAGGATAAAGGCTACAAGGTTATCTTCTCTGAAGGAGAAGTTCTTGCATGGCACAAGAACTCACACATGGATTCTGCTCGAGTGATTGGTGTTCGAGAAAACAGTTTGTACAGAATGACGGTACGACCAGTCCAGGCCCAGTCCAGGGGATCTTGGAATTGATACATACAGATGTTTGTGGACCCATGATTATTTTGCTTCCTTGAACGAATATTTGTACTATGTGCTCTTCATCGACAATCACTCTCAAAAGACGTGGATCTACTTCTTGAAGACCAAGGATGGAGTCCTTGTGGGATTTCAAGAGTTTAAAGCTCAGGTTGAGAACCTGACCGAGAGGAAGATCAAGGTGCTGAGATCAGATAATGGAGGAGAGTATACCTCCAGGGATTTCAGTATTGAGGCAGGGATCAAGAGGGAGTACACCGTTCCTTATAAACCTCAACAAAATGGGGTTGCAAAGAGGAAGAACAGATCCATTATTAAGGCAACCAAAGCGATGATACATGATCAAAATCTACCTATGATTCTGTGGGCAGAGGCATCCATGACAATTGTGTATGTTCAGAACAGGAGTCCTCATCAGATTCTGAAGAACATGACTCCCAAAGAAGCTTTCACTGAAGTGAAGCCTGAGATTGGACATTTTGGGATTTTTGGGTGTCATGTATCCTTTCATGTACCCAAAGAAAAGAGGACCAAGCTAGACCCTTCAGGTAGAAAGGGTGCATTTGTGGGGTACAATGAGTCTTCAAAGGCATATCGGATCTACATCCTTGGTCAGAGGCAAATTTAAGTAAGTAGAGATGTCACCTTTGAGGAAGAGATATCCTTTCGAAGATCAAGAGAATCTCAGATGGAGATTGACAGCGAGAAGAAGGAAGAGACAATACCTTCTCCCCCTTCAACAGTTCAGAGGGAGACAGTTACTGATACAGTTGATCCCATAGCTCCAGTTGATGTTCCCAGAGACATTACAATAGGCCACAAAAGGCCTGCATGGGCTTGACAGACTTTGCAGGAGGCAGTGGGACATGCAACTCCTCGAGGTACATTCCGAGAGAGCAAGAGACCACAAAGATTTTCGAGCTATTTTTCAACTATGAGCCACATCATTGATTCTGAGCCTTCTTGTCATGGAGAAGCAGCAGGCCAACAGGTTTGGAAAGATGCCATGACAGAAGAGTATTAGTCCATCATGAAGAATGATGTGTGGGATATTGTTCCGAGACCGGAAGGGAAGTCTGTAGTGACTTCCAAGTGGATCTATAAGATCAAACATGCAGCTGATGGAAGTATTGAGAAGTACAAAGCGAGATTTGTGGCTAGAGGATTCTCTCAGGTGGAGGGAATAGATTATGAGGAGACTTTTGCTCTTGTTGCCCGATACACTTCCATCCGTACGATCATTGCTCTTGCTGCATCCATGGGTTGGAAACTACATCAGATGGATGTCAAGACAACCTTTCTCAATGGTGAGATTGCAGAAGAGGTTTACATTGAGCAACCGGATGGATTCATGATACATGAGAAGGAGTCTCATGTGTGCAGGTTGAAGAAAGCCCTGTATGGACTAAAACAGGCACCTTGAGCATGGTATGAGAAGATTGATGGATACTTGATGAGTTTGGGCTTCAACAAGAGTGTTGTTGATCCCAATCTATACTATCACATTGTTGGTGACGAGTGCTTGATTTTGGTCCTGTATGTTGATGACTTATTCCTCACCAGTTCAGAAACCCTTATTGCTGAATGCAACTGTGCATTGGCTTTTGAATTCGAGATGAAGATCTTGGGACTAGAAGTGTGGCAGAGGACTGATGAGATTTTCCTGAGCCAAGGAAAATACACAGTGGAGATATTGAAGAGATTCGGTATGATAGACTGCGAGTCCATGCCTACACCGATGGTGATGAATCTGAAGGTGCTGAGCGAGACTGCTTGCGATTCAGGTGAGATTGATCCACATCTTTACAGACAACTGATTGGATCATTGATGTATCTCGTTAACACTAGACCTAATATATGCTATGCAGTGAGTGTACTCAGTTAGTTTATGAGCCAGTCGAGATAGACACATTGGATAGCAGCGAAGCATGTGTTGAGCTATTTATGAGGCACAGTTGGTTATGGACTGAGATATGCCCCTAGTGTAGACATGAGATTGCAGGGATATGCTGATGCAGATTGGGCAGGGAGCGTAGTGGACCGGAAGAAGCACATCCGATTGTTGTTTCACTTTGGGATCTGCCATGGTTTCCTGGTGCAGCAGGAAACATACTTCTATGGCTTTGCTACCGTAGAAGCAGAGTACATTGCATTGTGTGTGGCAGTTCGCAAAGCAGTGTGGCTTCGCAAGCTCCTTGCAGACTTATTTGGACATGAGATGGATTCCACCGTTATCCATTGTGATAACCAGAGCTGTGTGAAGCTCTCAGAGAATCTTGTGTTTCACGATAAATTGAAACACATTGAGATTAAATACCATTATATCAGAGATATGGTGCAGAGGAAAGCAGTACATGTGCAATAGCTTTCTACACACGAGCAAGTTGCAGATGTCTTCACCAAACCGCTTGCCAGGACGAAGTTAGAGTACTTCCATGAGAGAGTTGGCGTGGTGGAGAATGCCTCCCTAGCTGAGAGGGAGTGTTGATGATTGCAACTTCATGAGACATTCTCCAGGTCGTTCTCCTCTGGACTGAGTTGAGACGATCTGTGAGAGAGCTTATGTGATGGGTGTGTCATACTCCTCTGGACTAAGTTGAGATGACATGTGGTCTCCTGTCGTGCTCCTCTGGACTGAGTTGAGACAACTTGAGATGGTCTCCTTGTCAGACTCCTATGGACTTAGTTGAGTCGACTTGAGATGGCTCTCCAGATGGTACTCCTATGGACTTAGTTGAGTGATCTATTGAGAGTGACGTCCTCGTGGATGAGTACAGGTGGACGTGTCCCTATTGGCTGAGCACTAGAGGATGAGAGAGATCCTTGCTATACTATCTAAGAGTAAGATTTGTTGTAACCCTAATTTGTATTGCGAAGGGTATGTTATCGCACAGTTTGTAGCTTAGGTTAAAGGCTAAAGGATAGAGGCCAAACTGGCGTAACAGGAACCTTCCCCACCCAATGTCACCACGATGGGGAGGTTCTTTCTATTTAGGGAGGTTAACCCAGGGGAGACGTCCCCGACAACCTGGGGTTTTGAAGAGGCTAAGGTATAAAGCAAGGTTAAAGTTTCCTCCTCACAGGTTACCACCTAGGTCAGATAGTCTGGCTAAACAACCAATAATGAAGTGTATGCCCAATTGAAAACACTTGCCCGGAACAAGACAACAACGATACAATATATATATGCAGGCTATAACTCCAAGGGTTAGTACTTCAATAACTATCTGCTATTATTTAATAAGCAATGTAAAGCAATAGATACAAATGAAGTCAACGTTTTGTCAATTAGCTATGAAAGAGCATCCATTCATCAATATCTATCAAGATGACTAAGCTAACAATGTATCCAATCAACAATTTGCTCAATAAATGCTTCAAATCATCATTTAATTGCTTATATTCAACTTTTGCTGCGTCAAGATGAGATAACCAACTATGACGTCAGCCCTAATTAAGTTAGTTTGTTAGTTAGGGTTCCATAATTTAAAGTTTTGAGAATGGTTTTGTACACTGAGACTTCAATGCTGGAGGTTAGAAATCAGTGCCTTAGGGTATATGGAGTCAAGCAAGAAGAGGGCACAAGGTTTTGAAAGGACGATGACTTAAAGATTGGAGGGAAGGGTTCTAAAGTGCTGCAAAGGCAGGGCCCTAGAATCAAAACCCTAGGGGAAAGAGTCTCACTTCGGTGTTGCTTAAGCAAGGCCTCGTGCTCTTTCCTCCTTCTTTAGGTCAACTTGGCAAAACAACTAGCATAAATGATAAGTCTAAGGGAGAAAGTGTTGTAAGGACAAGGCTTTCAAACCCTAGAAGATGATGGCCCTAGAAGATGATGGCCCTAGGTGTAGATAACCTAGGCCTAGGACGTCACCCTCTTTCAACCTATAAACTTCAATGCTAGCTTAAGGGAAGAAGCAAGATGAGTGTAGCAAAGGCTAGGCTCAATCCCTCTTCTTCAATGGATGAAAAATCTCTCTCTAAGGGGACATGTAACAATGACCTACTTGTGTGCTTGTTACCTAGGGTTTTAAATCAACAATTTAATAAGTAAATGCAAGAAATTAGACCTACAACCATTCAATTAAGAAGTTTTGCAAGAAAATCACTTACATATCATGAAGAAAGCACTTGCAAACCCTAGTTGTAAACCTTCCTTGGAGAGAAATGCCACAAGATGCCAAAAATATCCTTCCAACAACAAGTGCGCCTCACTTAGCAAGAAAATATACCCAAGAAGGGCGCAAAAATCAGACCTCACAAGTGTGAGTGAATTGTGTTATGTCAAAATGAGGGAAAACCATCCTCAATATATATCATCCAATGACCTTTAATTAAAATTAGGTCATTAAAATAGCCGACAAGGCTAATAACTAAA
>CBVK0101053093.1:0-11479 GCA_900067695.1 Picea abies
TGAGTTCTAAGTAAAAAGGGGAAAGAGGGAAAATCTAAAATATTATGAAACTAGGAAAAGAGGTAAACATAAAAAGGGAAAAAGGTGAACTTAAGGGGAAAAGTGGAAAGTCAACTTAGTAAAGAATCTACCATTTAAGAGCATTCTAACTTAAACTGAATTAGCAATTTAATAATAGGGAAAGCCTTTAAATACTGTAAGGGAATTTGGGGACATCTAGGAGTGATTCTAGGAGTAACTCTTGGTGGGTGAGGGAAATAAGATAATTAATTAATTAAAGAAATTAAATAATGGAGGAATGTAGGGGATGGGGGACACTTGTAAGGAGAAGAATTTTTAGGAATTTATTTTTAAAATTTTTAATTGAATAAGATTTTAGGAAAGAAAGGAAGTTTGAAACTGTATATAATGAAGGAAGGACCATCTTCTATTTGTGTAATGTTACATTATAGAAATATCTACTTGACTGATTTACTTGTGGTATTTAGGATACCTAGCTCGGAGAGGAGTGGTAGCTCGGCCTTGCGAGGTGAGCTGGGAGCTAGTCGAAATCTATGGATAGTGTGTGTGTCCCCTTTGCCACTTGGGGGGCTAAGGGGGAAGAAGAGTTCCCCTAGCATTGGCTGGGAGGTATTGATGAAGTATTGACGGTCGACGAGCGAGAGTTGCACGGAGCACGCAGAACATCATTCAAAGCAGGTGAACAGGAAATGGTATGCTTTCTTCATTTTGTATGGTAAATTGTTTTAGAACTTATGCTTGAATCTTCATTTTTACTTGGGTAAGTGAATTGATTGTCTAGATGGTTTTCTGAAATTTTCTTAGCCTAGCTCGATGATAGATTGACTCCCATGGCTTCATTTCCCTTAACATCTTGACCACCTTGTTGTGTTGATTGTGACCTTCGTGGTTGTTTAGCCTTCGTCCCTAGCTCACTAGTCCTCTCCTGAGTAGTCAGCCAGGAGACTAATCTACGGTCGTCACCTTAGCGTTAAAAGACCTATGGATCTCAACGTCCTATTTTTCTGTGAGAGGATGATGAGCGAAGGAGGAACCTATTAGCTAGCTTCCCTTGATGTTTTTCCCTGGTTGATTGTTGATTCTGCCATCTAGCAATGACCTCTACATGTGGATTATCTGGTGGCCTGGTTGGTTTTCTCTATGCCTTGACTAATAGAACCCATGCAATTATTCCATGACCCTTCCCATTGGATCCTTTCATTTCTCTTACTATTGTCTGCATTTGTAGTTGCATTCTAGCAATGGAAAAAAAAGAGTTGATTCATGTCTGCATTTTTGTATTGGTATTCTCGCAATGGAAAATGAGTTGATTCATAGCTGCATTTGAAGTTGCATTCTGGCAATGGAAAAACGAGTTGATTCATGTCTGCATTTTTGTATTGGTATTCTAGCAATGGAAAACGAGTTGATTCATGTCTGCATTTGTATTTGCATTCTGGAAATGGAAAAATGATTTGATTCATGTCTGCATTATGGTATTGATATTCTGGCAATGGAAAATGAGTTGATTCATGTCTGCATTTTTGGATTGGTATTCCAGCATTGGAAAAACAATTAAACTCTCTATCTGCACTTTACATTTGGTACCCTGGTAAGAAAGACAAAAACATTTTTGTTTTCATGTATGCATTGGCATTGGCATCCTAGCAGTGAAAGGGGGAAACCTCAATTTATTCATCCCTCTCAAGTTTTCATTTCTTTTTTTTCTTTTGGGGTGATTTTCCCCTTGAAAAAGACTGCATCTTTCACTTAAGATTTTATGTTGATTACCTTTGTTGGCTGGTAGTTTTTCTCCTCTCAAGTTTTCATTTCGTTTTTACTTTTGGGGCGATTTTCCCCTTGAAGAAGACTGTGTTTTACAAAAAAAAGTTACTACTAATTGATGCCTTGTGGCCTGGTGATTTGCAAATTAATTGTGATTGTGTTTACTACCTTAAAGACTTCATTTTTCCATTAAAAGGTTAGCCTATGTCTTGCCGATATATAGCACAATGATTTGCCTTTTAAAAATGTGACCGACTTGTTGTATTTACCCATGATTTTGCCTTTAGAATGTTGTCGGAGCTTGTTGTAATTACCCACGATTTTTCCTTTAGAATGTTTCCAGAGCTTGCTGAATTTGACCAAGTTTTTTGCCTTTAAATTGTTGACTGTGTTTTCTGGATTGGGCATGAAGTTGCCTTGATGTTGACAGAGTGTGTTGTTGAATGACCACGAGTTGGTGCTTCTGCAATTGCACTATCCCTTTTATTCTCCTTCTCCTTGAGTGTATACCCAATGTTCTCACTGCCGCACTTTAATTGCCACAACGATGTTACTGGCCATGTAATTACCAAGTTAATTGCAATGATAACTACTATATTAAATGCCTTGTCAATTTCCAGAACAATTGCTACAACAATGTTAATAGTCAACAATTTCCCTTTTTGCTATAATTGCCAGGTTAATTGAAATATTAAATTCTATATTATTGCCTTATTAATTTCCAAGATAATTGCTACAGCGATGTCTTTGGTCCAATAATTTCCATGTTAATTACTACCCTAAGTCAATGGTCAGCCAATTTTGTCTTATTGATTAAATGCCGCAGTGAGTTAAATGGTTAATAGTTATGTAAATTGCCTTATTATTGCGCTATCAATCGTTATGTTAACCATCATATAAATTTCATGCTACTATTATTTTAACTGTTATGTTAACTAACATGATAATCGCCTTGTTAGTGCTATATTACTTGTTATGAAAATAGTCATGCAAACTACCCTGTTATTGCTAAATTAATTGTGATGTTAATCATTATGTTAAATGCCTTGTTAACTGCTGTAATAAATTGTTATGTAGCAGATATGTAATTACCTTGTTGATTTTCCACAGCAATGTTATTATCCAGTAGTTTCCCCCCTCAATGATAATAAACAACCAGTGTGGTTAGTTCGGTCATTATAGCTAGACTAATGTTGAGGTTTAACTGTTCATACGTGCTAAAGGTAGCATTCCACTTTAGAATGTCGTGCTAAAGGTAGCATTCCACTTTAGAATGTTAATGTTGTTATTCAAGTTTATGGCTAGTTTGATGGGGATTCATATTACTATAGAATTTTCCATTTTGGCTGTAATAAATATTAAAATTAGTATGGTGAGTAAAGACTAGATTGCAAATTTAGACTTGCTAATTTAGATATGTAATTGATGTTAGTTGGATTTATAGATATTGCCTAATTGGTAACTCAGACTCGCTAAATTTGAGTCATAATTCATGTTAAGTTCGGTTGGTAACTCGTTGACTAATGGAATTTAGATTGGTTAATTGATCTGTAATTAACACCAATTTAAATCATAGATATTGACCATTTAGTCTTGATTAATGGTTGGGTTGTTGACGAAGTCATTTTTAGCTTGCGCTTCCCATTGAGGGTGTTGTTGTTTATTATTAATTAATGTTTGTACTTGGTTTTGTAAATGTTCAATGTGATTGGTTTTGCTCACTGTATGGGTTTTAGTTACTTGTGTAATTTAATTTTGGGTGCGTTGGGTGATTAGGATGATTGTCCTTAGCTTAGTAGGATTGGTCTGCTTGTGTCAGGTAGGATGTAGACACCTCCTTGTTCCTTAGAACAGTCGCTAGCCTTGAGACCTTAAAAGGTCAAAATCGATGGGAACCTAGGCTTGAGTGTTTTTTATGTGTCCTGGAGGTCCTAGCCATTGCAGGGTAGGATGAGCAAGTAGTCATTCTTATTCTTCATTGGTTGAATGTGGTACATTGCTTCCAGGTGCTTGATGTGGTTTTATGTTAGGTCTCTATGTTGTTGTTGTGTGAGTTGCATGCGTTGTGTTCGTCGTCGTGTTGCAATGTTTAGTATAATGTCGTTATTACCTTCCTACACACACTCACACAAAAACAAATTAAGGGTGCTTTTACCATTTGTACATCGTAGGAGTCGTACCAGTGTTGGTCCCTATCTGTCATGCAAAAGGTATTCTGGTTTCGTGCATAATAACTCTCAAGCTTAGATTCCAAGTTATAGGATATGGAGACCATGGTTATGTTCTAATTTTATTGTCATTAAGTAAAGTTTTTGTACCGATTTCCAGTATCGGTTGATCAAGGGTTAAAATATAATTTCTAGTCAATGTCCCATTGTTGGGAGAGAACGCAGTAATGCATGATGTTGGGCATATTTTGATTTTATCCCAAAAGGATTTTGTATTCCAACCTTCAAGAGTTCCATCACTGGATTCCTTCTTTTGTATACTGGTATTTAAAATACCAGGGTTAGCGAATTGAAATCCAAGTTTGAAGGTATTAAGGTTCTTTGTAATGCTTGTACTATTACTAAAGATGACATATCAATCTGTATACTTCAAACAATATATTTTCCCAGAGTTATGTTTGTTACCTCTATAATTATTGTACTCAGAAAAACTTTATTTGAAGTCAATAGAAACTATCGTTCCTCTATTTCACTATTATCTGTATGAATTATTTCTCATCAATACAGTTTCCATTTTTCACAATTATCCAAATGTGATTTATCATGAAAGAGGGTTTTCGTATTTCTAATTACTGAGTTTGTCAGTCTTTTCCCTTCTAGCAATTCGTTTCCAGAAAAAGGTTTAATTCATTCCTTTAATTCCTATTTGTATTTAGGAACTTGTTAAGAGTAATGAGACTATTTGTCGTATTATAGTTTAACACCTATTGGGTCGCAAATCTGGAAAATTCTACAGCCATGTAAAAATGAAATTAACTTACAGTTTTCCTTCAAATAACTCTTCGACGAATTTGAGTTTGAGGATCATACCCCTGCATAGGTATTATATGTATATTAAGTATATATATATATATGTATATTAAGGATCTTCATTTGCATCCTGCCTCGATATTATGACAAAGTTAATCCATTGTATATTATTTCACAGTAAGATACGAGCGTATAATAACTTTCTATTCTTGCATTTATACAACATAGGAGTTATGTTATCTAGAATTAGATTCGAATTGACTTTGTTCTTTAATTAGGAACATTCCAGCATGCTTACACCGTTCTGATTCTACTCGAATTTTGGATATGGAGGAAGTTCTAAAAAAATAAGTATAACCTTAAACTGGCATGGTTTTCCTATGTTTGTTCCTATCCATTCGAAATTTAACTTTCAGCCATCAATCACACAAAATTATACTAGTTCTACTCTTTCAGTCATTTACGTCTAAGCGACTCTTAATTTAAAAAGAAATGCATCAAAAATAATTTAGTGAGAAATATATATAGATGTATGATGACCTCCATTTCAAAATAATATATAGATAACTAGATAAGGGTAGAAGAAAATATATGAACCAGTTTACTAAAAGACAAAAGGAACAACCACGTTCCTCCAAACCTTAGAATAGGGCAGGCAAATCACTTGTCCTTTTCACCCCCTAGCCTGACCATGAATCCATGAGGGCTAACTCAGAACTCCTCCTCAACAAATGGCTTTATGTTTCAATAGTCTTCTCCTCACCTCACACTCAGCAAGTAGTGTTTGTTACAACAAGAAAACAATAATTTTCCCCAACATACTAGGTAGCGTCCTTCCTCCTCACATATGCCATATATCCAAAATTATTTTTGCCTAGGTCTTTTCCCTCCCTTGGGAATTTTTGCATCCTTGCAAATACTTGATTTTAAGTGGCTTCCAATGGCCAAATACCTCATTTTCCACTTGTAACAATCAGCCCTAAGGTAGCTCCAACATGTTCCCCGCTCATGGAGTCATGGTCAACTGATTTCAAGATGGTTGTTCCATTTGTCTTCTAGTAATAATTATAAAATATTTTGTTTCATACAAGTGTCATAGTCAAGAAGTTAGTTGGTTCAAATCAGGTCTCTTCCCAACAGTCATAGTCATTAATTACAATTAATTAAATTTGAAATTTATAATTGCCAAAAATGGCAAAAAATTTCCAATTTCGAATTACCAAAAATAGAATAATTTTCCTAAGAAATCTCAAACTTAAAAATAAATTATTTTTGGGGATGTCACATGTTGCTTATTTAATACCTGGATTCTCCTATTCAATTCTCATTTCATAGGTTGTGAAGGTTCCACGTATTTCATCCATGCTTATCGATTCTAGATCTGCTCTTTCTTCTAGTGCTGAGATATTAGGATCAAATCTCATTGGAAGAGATCTGAGTACCTTTTGAACAATTATAGATTGATCAACTTCTTCTCCCAATCCTATGATTGCCTTCATTGTTTCAGCAAATCGTAATAAGAAAGTTGCAATATTCTCATCTTCCTTCATCTTTAGCTATTCAAATTGACCTCTGTAAGTTTGAATCATTGCTTTCTTTACTTTTGCATCTTCTTCATAAATATTTTGAAGCTTCTCTGAAATATCTTTAGCAGAGCTACAATGCATAACTTTGACATATATTGAATCACAAAGACCATTCAGAAGTGAATTTGTGGATTTTGAATTATTTAGATTGAGTTTCCTTCCATTGTCATTTGTTGGAGGAACTGTTGGTTCTTTATATCCATCTAAAACTGATTGTCAAACCTCAAATCCATGTGCATGTACATATGTTTTCATCCTTCTGCTCTAGAATGCATAGTTTTTTCCATCAAGCTATGGCAATCCATTTTTATACATACTTTTCTCTCCATGATCTACCTTTCAATGATTAAACTAATTTCTGAAGGAACCCTCTCTAATACCAATTGTTGGATTATTGAGAGGGGGGGTGAATCAGTAAAAGAGAAATTTTAATCCTTTTAACCAGAATATGTAAGTGTTATTTATCTTTATGATCAATATAACCTTATCATCCAATAAGTGTAGAGTAAATAAACCATAACCAATGAACAATCACACATATGCATAATACACCAGTATTTTTACGTGGAAACCCAATGCGGGAGAAACCACACAATGATTTTTCTTATATGTATTTAAGAATTACATTCATAGGAAGAACCAACTTCCTTTTTTCTCCAGTTGCAACTGGAAGGAGGATCTGACCCCCTATATATTCAGGCTACAAACTGAGGGAATATCCAACTCCCCACTTCTCTGGATACAACCAAAAGGAGGCTAAAACCCGCTATGTTCTCCAACTACAACCAGAAGGTGGCTACAACCACCTATCCTTTCCATGTCCTTCCACCCTGAAGTATAAGTAAGATGATGAAACCACTGTCACAATGTCATTGTGAGATATACCATTGTAAACCTGTACCAATATGTTCCAATAACTTGTAACCATCATGTGCCAATATCATATAACCAACCTGTACATGTAACTTTCCTCCACCAACAAATCCAAATAGGTACGCGACCTATCTATGTTGATGCTCACATATGTACGTGACATGTCTGTAATGCAGCCCGCGTATGTATGCGGCCTGTGTATATTGCAAACTCTGTACGCCTTCTGAAATATAGGGTTTTTCACTTTTGTTGAAACTCAGACACTCAGTTGTCTCTTGTAAAATCAACCTACAACATGTCACTATGTTTAACCTGTAGTTGTTCCCCATGGATACATCCTCATACATATCACTTAATCAATTTCATATATATCTCTCTATTCATGTCCCATACAAGTGTGTATAATCATGAACAAGTATAATAACCCTCATATGGACTAGACATCAAACCCTTGCTGATATGCAGTCTGAAACTTCACAAACAACTCCACAAAATCTTCACAACCAAAACACTCAACCATGTACCAAGAATACTAGTTATACCTCAAATACTTGAACCAAAAATATGTACCAATGAATAATATCAAGTATACTAGCACTTTACTTTTATAGATATGACTTATACAATAAGTGTCATACAACCAATAATATCTCTAGGGAAAATCCTCAAACCCTCATAGCCATATCTCATGTACAAAACAAAATCCAACTACTCATAGAAATACGACATACCTTTTGAACCAGTAGATAGATATGTTGTACTTGATCACTATAGACCTTCCTGTGAGCTTGCTTTCAGACTCTAAAGAACTGTCACCTTCAACAACTCAACCTTTCATGGCTTCTTCCATAAGTATGTGCCGTGATCTACTCCCATACTGCGTATGTACACACCTTGTTCTACTACCATCCTACGTATGTACATGACTTCCTCCAGTGCAGCCCTGCATACACTTCAAAACCTAAGGTTTTTTTTTGTATTTTCTGTAACTCCTAAACTTTCATCATCAACCCTTCATGTTGCCTTAGAATTGCATGACTTCAGATGGATCAATCAGTACCTGCACTAAACCTTTCACAATAATAGATATTCAATGTGCTCAATAGGTGCTAATAGGAGAGCCTTTATCTATTATTTATACTTCCATGTATCTTCCTCAAGGGGATACCTTCTAACCAACTTAAGCCAAATTCATTCTTTTAGGGATAACCCACTTCTAACCCACTTTGCTACAAATAGTAAGTTCTCCACTTCTAGTTCCAATTAACTGGTTTTTAATTATTTTCTTATTGCAACAACTTAACCCATGATTAACTCCTAGTTTCACCCACTTGAATAGTCAACTTTTTCTAGGGGCTTCCATAATAACTCTACTTCTTTGAACTTCTAGATAACTCATTAGGGTTCTCTAACTTCAGAATGCCATAACTCTCTAACCGTGAGGATTTACGTAACGTTCCACATATCACCGGAAATGGCATGAAAATTACTATCCATATAGAACATTTTTACCTACAAACATACTACCCTTCATAACATTATACATCAAACAAATTTTAATCCTATAAACATACTGTTGGGGCTACCAGAATTTTCTATTGTACTTGCTTCAATGGTTGACATCAATGGAAACCAACGCAAATAATCAACATATTCATGTATCATATCACTCATTGTAGTGAAGGTAAGATTGTAGATTTTTCATCTCACCAAGTTGTAATCAAGGATTTAAAATATCCTAAGAATGTCTTAGTAACTCGAAGTATTGATGATATTACCAGGTTGTACAAATATGACAACTTTGGGTCATTATATTTACCATCAATTCTTTTTCTCATAGTGATGACTTGAGAAAATTTTGGCATGAGTGGTTTGGTCATCTAAACTATCGCTCATAGTAGAAACTATGTAATCAATATATGGTGACTAGCCTTCCTCTCATTTCTTGCAAAGATGGTGTTTGTGTCATTTGTGTTCTCAAAAAAAATCATTGGGATAGTTTTGAAAAGTGTGATTCTTTGCATGCCTCATCCCTTTTGCAGCTTGTTCAAAGTTATTTTTTTGGTCCACTTCCTTCTCCTTCTTTATATGGGTTCAATCACTTCTTAAATTTCATTTATTACTTCTCCAGGAACACTTGGGTTTACTTCTTAAAAATTAATAGTGAATTTTTTGACAATTTTTTGGCCTACAAAGGCATTGTAGAAAAAAAATCTAGACATCAATTTCAAAAGTTAAAAACATCTAATGGAGGTGAATATGTGATTTGTTTTTACAAGTTATTGCACTAAACATGACATTAAAATGAAACACACTATTCCATATACACCATAAAAAATGGTGTTGTTTTGAGAAAGAATCACACATTAAAATACATGGGTAATTGTATGATCCAATCTAAGGGATTAAGTATTCATTATTGGGAGAAAGCCATTAATTGTGAAAATTACATAGTAAATCACACTCCCACAAAGGATTTAAAAAATATAACACTGGAATAAGCATGGACTAAAATTAATCCAGATGTAGGCCACTTCCATGTATTTGGTAGTGTAGCATGGGCTCACATTCCTGATGAGAAAAGGAAAGCATTACAGTCTAAAAATGAGAACTGCATTTTTGTTGGATATTCTAAACATGTCAAAGGCTACCAAATTCTTCGACCTCATTCCAATGAAATTATTATTAGAAGAGATGTTAAATTTTATGAAAATATCTTGTCCTATGAGCCTAATTCGACATTTGTGACATCTTTAGCTTGTGAGATATCATTGGCATTTGTGCCATCTTCTATTCTTATTCTAGTTTCTACTTTATATGATGAAAGTGAGGATAAAATCCACCTCTTCCTACCCACCTTCCTCAATATGATTCCATTGAACATAAACATGCACCGGTACCACCACTTCCCAAACGAGTTTCTTCAACTCAAGAATAAGTTGGTGATCTTGTTGGCGATCCTACAAATCTGCCTCATATATGTTCCTAGTTCCAATGAGCCTCTTAACTTTCCAGTCATGTTTCAAAGAATCATGATCTAGACACATTTCAAAATCTTGAGGCCATCCATATTGGGAAACAACAATGAATGAAGAGTATTTCTCTTTAACAAATAATAATACCTGGGATCTTGTACCTCTTCTGAAAGGAAGAAAACTTGTCAGATGTAAATGGGTGTATAGAAATAAGTATGCATCATATGGAAGTGTTGAAATATAAAAGTCTTGGTTAGTTTACAAATGGTTCTCTCAATTTTAAGGCATTTATTATACTGAAATATTTCCCATATAGCCAAAATGAATTCCACCCACATTGTTCTAGCCCTTGATGCCTCACATAAATGGGAGGTCCATCAGATGGATGTTAAATTTTCCTTCTTGCATGGGGATTTGCAAGAAGAAATAAGCATGGAACAACCTCCTCAATATTTCCAAAATGACTCCAATCTTGTTTGTCATGCTAATAAGTCTCTTTATGGCACTAAGCAAGCTCCTCAAGCTTGGTATGACAAAATGGACAACTTTCTTCTTTACACTAACTTTCCTAGATGGAATTATGACCCTAATGTATATACTGAGAAAGTAAGAATCCATCTCATAATTCTTTTTATTTATGTTAATGACCTTATCCTCACTGGTAGTGGCCCTAAACTTTTAAACCATGTGAAATCAAGACTTAAAAATAAATTTGAAATGATAAACTTAGGTTATTTTCATTATTTCCTTGGCCTCCAAGTTTTTCAAACTAAGGAAGTTATTTTATTTTCCCAGTCTAAGTATGCTTTTAACGTTCTTCGTTGCTTTCACATGGAAGATTCTGTTGAAATAAGGTAACTACGAAGAGTATTCTTATTATTACTGTTATTTTATTATTAGGATTAATCCCCATTGTGGATTAATCATGTCGGTAATTGTATTAGAACCAAATCCCCTTTTGCGGATTGGTCATCGGACAATTGTAATACGCAGAATAAGAAGTCGGCCCCAACAGTTATTAGTGAGACCCGAAATTAAATTAAAGGTGGGTTTACCCACCTAGAGTGAGAGGTTGGCCCTGCTAGTGAAACCCTTTCACACGTGCCAGTCTTGTATATATAGGAGGCTATCACCTCACTTTATCACACAACTCACTTGCTCATTCTCTTATGAGGCAAGCTGCAATTACCGGTTGGAGAGAGGAGAAGAAGAGTGGCGCATCTCTTGGACATGACTATCTGTATTGGTTTGAGTTATCTCTTGAACATTGTATTAGCAATTT
>CBVK0101053109.1:0-14146 GCA_900067695.1 Picea abies
GCCCAAATTTCCTATGCTGGTGCATTTGACCCTGATTTCTGCCTTTTGTTGAGAGAAAGAAGAGCCACCTCCTTAGCCCAAATGCAAGACACGGCCATAGAAGTGGAATCCAACATATTAGCAGCTGACAGATTGAGGAACAAGATCGACCCAGACAAAAGAAAGGGAAGGTCAGAAGCCTCAACCTCTGGATCATTGGTACCCCACCCTCAAATGGATGAATTGACCAAGATGGTGAAATATCTGTCTGAAAAGATGGAGAGGATGAGGGTGGAAGGGAGGCAAGCATATAAAGGTCCTCAGATCGCTGAAAACAAGGGACGTTTCAGGAGGCCGAACAATTTTACTCCCCCGAATGTGCAAAGAGAGAAGGGAAGAGACAGAGAAGACCAGAAAATTCAGGCCCCTTTTCAAAACAATTTTGTGGATGAGGGAGAAGAAGGAGAAATAGATAAACTTGACCCTAAAATACACTGCTTAGAAGACACCCCTCCTTTTCCTCATCTCACCCAATCTGCATACGAGGAGTCTCTCATGGACAGTCAGCTAAATGAGCTAAGCAAGGGAGACAAAGCTAGTGGTGGCCGAGGCAGGTACAACCTGAGGTCTGATAAAAAGATAGCAGTGCTTGATAGCCCTGAGCAGTCCATTAGAGCAGAAAGACCCGCTAATGAAGTAGCAAATGGTCACAGAGGTAAGAAATCTCAACCCCCCTCTCCCATTGTCCATAATCACGTTCCTGAAATAAAAGAAATTCCAAAGCCTACATCTTCTTTTAATTTTGAGCATGAGATTCAAAAGATCAGAATCCCTATGCCCCTCACTGAGCTGATTAAACATGACGAATTTAAAAAACGCTTCTCTGAGCTTTTACAGTCCGAAACCTCATGCCTCACCTCAGACTCCATAAACCTCCAAGACGAAAAGCCTGCAGTTGTCCTAGGTCCCATGGTGGAAGATAGAGATGACTCATCCCCTCCCTTCTACACCTCCTTGAACATACATGAAAAAATGTTGCACAACTGCTTGATGGATTCAGGGGCCTCTCACAACCTCATGCCCAAAACTGTCATGGAAGAGTTGGGACTAGAGGTTACCAGAGCCTATCATGACCTCTATTCTTTTGACTCCAGGAGAGTTCAGTGTCTTGGAGTTATTAAAGACCTAGTTGTAACATTGTTTCAATTGCCTATGAAAAGTGTGGTCATGGATATTATAGTAGCTGATGTCCCCCCCAAGTTCGGTATATTTTTATCAAGATCTTGGATAAAAAGACTGGGGGGAAGATTGCAGATGGACCTCACATATGCTACTATCCCAGTGTTCGGAGAAGAGCATAGAAGACTGTACAGGGAAACTCAATTGGCCTATCTAATCAGCGATGAAGCCAACCCCACCAACCATCCTATTTTTTCCTTAGACACCGATCTAGGCTCCAGTTTACTGCAACTCACCCAAGTCCCAGATCCACCTCTGAGACTCAGAAAAAAACCCACTGTTTCCCCTGGAGTCCCTCTCTCCATCACCCCAATCTGGAAAATGTTCTTTGATGGAGCCTCCTCCCGAGAAGGTGCTGGAGCTGGAGTGGCTTTTGTGTCGCATGCTCAGGAAACCATATCTTTGTCATACAAATTAGAATTTGAAGCTACCAACAATGTGGCAGAGTATGAGGCTCTTGTTATGGGACTAAGGGCTGCGAGGGAAATGGGAATTCAGGAAGTAGCAGTGTTCGGTGATGTAGAGTTGGTGGTCCAGCAGGTCAAGAACGCTTATCAAGCTAAGCATCCTCGACTAAGGAGTTATAGGAATGAGGTCTGGGATCTTGTTGACAATTTCTTCTCGGCATTTAATATCTCTTTCATCCCAAGAGAGGAAAACACTTTGGCAGATTCCTTGGCTGCATCTGCTAGCAATTTCAAAATACCTCTGCCACCCAAATTCAGATATGATGTAGAAGTAAAATACAGACCCTCCATACCTGACAACGTCAAACATTGGAAGGTATTCGAGGACGATCTTGAGGTCAAGAGATTCTTGGAGACTGTTGAGGAATTTTCAGAAATGCACATAGACCAAGAGGCTGTCTCAGAGGAAGAGCCTGATGGGGGTAATCTTCTGAATAAAATTGCAGGGCTTGACATTGTACAGCTGCTCGGCAACCATATTCCCAGGGGACTCATTCCTTTGGAAAGGCTTTTTGATAGTAACGATGTGTCGGTAAAAGGAAAGATCTCGGAGGAGGACGCTGATACTATTCAATGCAATATTGGAACCGAGAGCGAGCCCAAGTATGTCAAATTGTTAAAGGGTCTGATAGAGGAACAGAGGTCCGAATACCGTGCACTTTTGAGGAAATTCGCTGATGTGTTCGCCTGGACCTACGAAGACCTCAAAACCTACGACACCTCAGTCATAGAGCATAAAATTCCATTAAAGAAGGAGGCAAAGACATTCAGGCAGAAGCTGAGACAGATCAATCCCATGCTGCTGCCTATCATGGAGAGAGAAGTGAAGAAGCTGCTTCAAGCTCAGATCATTGTACCACTGAGATATTCAGAGTGGGTGGCTAACTTGGTGCCAGTAAGGAAAAAGAATGGAGAGATCCGACTCTGTGTAGACTTCAGAAATTTGAACAGGAGCTCATGGAAGGATAACTACCCCTTGCCAAATATGGAACACATACTACAGAGGGTAACATGAGCTTCCAGGATGTCCATGATTGATGGTTTCTTTGGCTACAATCAGGTCTCTGTTCTGCCTGAAGACAGGGAGAAGACATCATTCACCACTCCATGGGGTACTTTCATGTATGCCAAGATGCCATTTGGACTCATGAATGCAGGAGCGACCTTCCAGCATGCCATGGACATAGCTTTCATTGGGGAAAGGGATAAATTCGTGGTCGTCTATCTGGATGACATCACAGTATTTTCAAAATCTGATGAAGAACACCGTCGCCACCTCAGGAAAGTTTTCTTGAAATGCAAAAAGTTTGGAATTTCATTAAACCCCAAAAAATCTCTATTTGCCATGAAGGAGGGAAAGTTACTAGGCCACATAGTGTCAGCAGAAGGATTCAGGATTGATCCCAACAGAATTGAGGCGATACAAGCCTTATCAATCCCGAGGTCTAGAAACGAGGTCCAATCTTTCCTCGGTAAAATTAATTTCCTAAGGAGGTTTGTGCCTAACTTTGCTGAGGAGGTAAAACTTATAACAACTATGTTAAAGAAAGAGAATGAGGTAAGGTGGACCCCTCAATCGCGACATTCCTTTGAACAAATAAAGAAGGCCCTGACTGAAGCCCCTGTGCTTATCAGTCCTGACTACTCAAAGGATTTTCTTATTTTCTCCTTCACCTCACCTAACACAGTGGCCGCTGTTCTATTACAGAAAAATGACTGTGGGCTAGAGCAGCCTATTGCTTATTTCAGCCGAGCATTGAGGGATGCCGAAATCAGGTATGACACTATGGAGAAGCAGGCTTATGCTCTAGTAAAAGCCCTCAAAGCTTTGAGAACCTACATCCTATAGTCGAAGATCATCGCCTATGTCCCCTCGGCTGCTGTTAAAGATATTCTTATTCAGGCTGACATAGATGGGAAAAGGAGTAAATGGATAGCTAAAATCCTGGAGTTCGACCTGGAAATAAGGCCCACCAAGTTGATCAAAGGGCAAGGTTTAGCCAAGCTGCTGGCTGAAGCAAATTGCCAAGCTTTGGGGATAAGTTTCATCAACGGATGCTCAGATATTCAACATGATTGACTGCCTGAAACAAACCCTCAAAGGGAGTCCCCATTGGCTCAATGTCCTTGGTATAAGGATGTCATATACTTTTTGCAGGAGCTGCGACCTCCAGACGACCTGCAAAGAAGGAAAGCAGGAGCTCTGAAGCTCAAAGCAGTCAAATATTGCCTGATCGATCAAATATTATATTGGAAAGACCCCCTAGGGGTGCTTCTAAAATGCATGGGTCCACCAGAGGCCGAGAAGATCGTGGCCGAATTCCACAGCGGCCTGTGTGGAGGGCACCATTTTTGGAGAGCCACAACTCACAAAATCCTCAGGGCTGGATACTACTGGCCTACCATGTTCATTGATGTTTGCAAAAGGGTCAGAGCCTACATCAATTGTCAAAAATTTGTAGGAAAACAACAGCTCAGGTCTCTGTCGTTAAAACAAGTGGTGGTTTCAAGGCCTTTCCAGTAGTGGGGCCTAGATTTTATTGGAGAGATTCACCCTCCCCCCAGTGGGCAGCATAGGTGGATTTTACTGCTACAGATTTATTTACCAAGTGGATTGAAGCTATTCCCACCAGGAATGCTTCCCACAAGGTAATCATCAGATTTTTGGAGGACCTCATCACAAGGTTTGGCTATCCAAATAAGATTGTCACCGATAATGCAACCGCTTTCGGGTCGGAGCCATTAGCCAGGTTCTGTGAGCAGTTCGGGATTAAGCTGATTCACTCCACCCCGTATTACCCACAGGGCAATGGTTTAGCAGAGTCCTCCAACAAAAGTTTAATAAGGATCATCAGAAAGATGTTGCAAGACAACCAAAGGGCTTGGAACTCGAAGCTTAAATTCGCCCTATGGGCTGATCGGGTGACTACAAAGAGGGCTACGGGTCTCTCCCCTTTCCAGTTAGTCTACGGAGCTGAAGCCGTCTTCCCTTCTCAGCTAGCTATCCCTGTAGCGAAATTCCTCCAGGACCATTAGGAGGAACCTGATGACATGATCAGAAGGATTCATCAGCTAGTGGAAGTCCAACAAGTTAGGGAGCAGACATTAGATAGGATTCAGGACCATCAACAGAATATCAAGCAGGTTTTCGACAGGAAGGCCAAGAAGGAGCATTTCCAGGTAGGAGACCTGGTACTGAAATGGGATGCTCCTAAACAAGATAAGGGCAAGCACAACAAATTTGAGGCCCTGTGGATTGGGCCTTTCAGAATCTCCGAGGCTTTCTCGAACAACACATACAAGTTGCAAGATTTGGAAGGTGAAGAAGTTTTCAGCGGCCCATTGAATGGGCATTTCCTGAAAAAATGTTTTGCTTGAGTCTCAGATGACTCTTTTGGTTTGTAAATATTGTCCTTTTGTTTCTCTGTTCGTTTTCATTTTTATTTTTGCGGCCTAATAATGACTCCATAGACCAACAGAAAGGCGACTGGAACTGCAGGAGGAGTTCGTAGAGCATCGCAGGGATGACTCTATCCCCCATGGAGCTTGATGTTAGCAATAATTCTAGTCATGGGTTCGAGTAGCATTTGGGTCCGCTAGTCGCACAAAGTGCTCAAGTGCAGCTCGGAAGAATTCTTGTTTTTCCAAGAAGCAGATCAAGCGAGCGGACGAAGTTTTGCTATTGACAGTCGAGATCCATCCACGAAACAGATCAACGGTTATCGGGATCTCAGAGTTGCCAATTTTCCCGACATTTAGCAGTAAAGGAGTCCCTTCTATTTGGAGGCTAAATATAAGACGTTCGATCCAGGGGCGCGTGTCGCAAGGGCTAGCCATCTCGGCATTTCGCCCGTCGCGACTTCAACACGCAAAGGGCAGCTCCGTTATTTCGCGAGACGCGAAGTGCCGAGAGCATCCGGGAACTAGGGCCCACAGAAGTGCCGAGAGGATCAGAGCCGTTCTTCAGCAGAGACACATGGCGAGAGATCCCGCAGAGTCGGGGATCGGGGAATTGAAAATCCCGTGCACATGGCAACAAGAATCGCGATATACCGACACGTGATTTCCCGACGGGGCTGAGGATTATAGTGAAGTACAGGTGGCAGGCCATCATGAGTCCAGAAGATGCGTGCTCCTTGACATCGCGGGCGCCGAAACTCCGATGGGGGGGTTTGGCTACGGTCACGAGGGGATAGGTCATATGGATTATGTTTTAGCCATTAAGGGCTAGCCCCTAGGAGAGGGAGCTCATCGCATATCTGAATATCGGAGATCCCGGGTGCATGGAGTTCGTGCATATCGAACTCGCGAATCCCGAATCCCTGAAATCCCGAAACACTCATCACATACCTCCTTGCCGCCACGTCCTATTCCCGTGTCATGCCAACTCATATTTTCTTCCCGACCCCTGTGTCTCATACGCCCAGTTCGTACACTGTCCAAATCGCTTTCCTTTTGCCCATCCGTCCACATGGCCTCTCCTCATCCCATATATGCATCAAGCGTGTCCAGCTATCCCTGCCTCGTCACCGTCCGTTCGCCACTTCTTGTCAAGTCTCCCAGTTATCGCAAAGGCCTCCACGTCCTGTTGATGCAGAGTTGACCGGGGTCTTTCCCAATCTCAGTGAGGCAGTTATTGTGGTAGTTGATGGTGGTTGAACATCGTTTCCTCCATAAATGGAAATCCAGAATTGACTGTAAGCTTGTCAATTCTTTCACATGGTCCTTTGAAGCGCGATCGCGTTTGATGGAAGTTCACGACTGTCCAGAGACTGTATGCGCAGTAAACATGCAGACGTAATGTCTTCAATGTGATGTCTCGAGTTGACTGCTGGGGCTTTGTTTCAAGTATATATAGGTATTTTTTCCACTTTTGTAAGCATCGATGGTTGAGCTGAGCTCCCTGGTTGTAAATTTTTAATGAAGCATTGTTGTTCTGGATATATATGAACTTTGGATACTTCTTGCCTTATGAATGCCAGTTTCCCTCATGTCTTTGTTTACACTGTGTTAGAGCAGCCCGAAATTGGAGGATCCAGTTGAGCTGTAGCTATTATGGGATGATGTTGTAATGGATCACTGTAATAGTTATGGAGCCTCTAATCAATTTTTGTGATTTCCTTAACGCTGAACGACTTGGAATTGGAGGATCCAGTCAAGTCTTCTTTCAGTTTCTTGAAGCCTTGAACCAGAAGGATCCTGCTATCAGAGTTTTTTCTCCTACAAACCGCTGCAAGCCTGTTGCCCAGAGCTGTTTGTTCACTTTCTCCTAAGTCTTCCACCTGTTCATCTTTAAATCAACCCACTAGCTGAAGTTAGGATTCCAGACCTCCTCTGTTCTTTACGTACCAGACTCAGTTCCTGAGTTAGGGTGATACTTCCTAGAGCCATTATCTCCATTTGATCACCCTTTATAAACAAATCGTGACATAAAACTGATGGGCGTTGGGATCTGCTCCTGCAAGCAATCCAGGAGCGACTTTTGACGCTAGCACAATAGACGAGTTGTCTTGTGGCTTATTCTCCCTGGAAGCCTCGATTTTCTTTCTTGTAGACTATTTGCTTGCTCCATGAGGACGGCTTTGTTGGTTTGGCTGGAATATGCTTCTTCGATTCACTGAACTTCTTATCTCTTTGCAACTCTCTTTATAAATGCCAAAATAAATCTCATCACCATGCTTAACATCTTTTTTCTCTTGAATTTACCTTCGTCTTGGATTTCCTTATTCTCCTGTCATTTGTTAGAGTCGCAAATTCTAACAAAATAACTATACCAATATTGAGTTAGCTAGACTCAATAAGATTCAATACATTCTTCCAAGACACAAATATTTTCTATTTTCATCCTTTAACAAGATACACAAGTAATAATAACTCAACACACTAAGCATGCTTTCAACAAACAAACTATTCCCAATAATTTTGACACTCCTGCTTGTCAACTTTATGGCTCCACACAATTTTCTTATAGATTGTGGATATTTTGGATCTTATAGCAAATTGTGAATCCCTTATATATCCACACCAAGAGCAACCCAAAAACTTCTCACGACCTCCTTTGAAATAATAAAGAGTCTTTAAATAATAAAAACTTTTTTGTTAAATAATGGAGAGCACTTTTTTATGAAAAGATTAAGCAGAGACAGATTTGATGCAACACACTACACTATTGATGTGTATTCTATTAATATGAACATGTATAGTTACACAATATGGTTACAATATGGTTACAAGACGTTACCAACTCCTGTAACGATAAACTATCTAAGTAACTAGTTAAGGATGTAATTAGGTATTTTCCTTAAGAGTGCTCACATCCTTTTCTTTGGATTCATCAATGGGATTTTTCAAAGCTAAAATCCTTTTCTTTGGATTCATCAATGGGTTTTTTCAAAGCTAAAGTCTTCTTTTGTGTTGTAGAGAGGGAACTCTTTCTTTATCCCAAGTACAGATTTCCTTTTCAACTCCACATTTCCTTTTAGGGATTTATATATTGCTCCAAGGATGTCTTGTGGGATTCTTTAGAGGCACCAACTAAAGTATCCCTTCCCAATCCTTTGACGAACATGGGAATGGAGGTTGGAATTGCCATGGTCTAAATTTCCCACAAGATTTCCTCCACAGTTCTTGAAGCTGCTAGGATTTTGTTAAGAAAATCAGCGTTGAGCAATATTTGCTTAAATATTTGTTGGGAAAAATATTCGATGAAAATCCTTTATACACTCCTTCGCCTCAATTCTGATTCTCGATAACTTGAAAAAGAGAGTTTTGCCTCAATTTTGATTCTCGATAACTTGAAAAAGAGAGTTTTGGAGTCTTGGCTCATCACCAAACTTTGTCACAAAGGCATAGACCCAAACGTGAGACTGATATACCAAGTGGGTGCCTTGCCATCAAAAGTAAATGGGAAAAGGTGGGAGGCTAGCCACTTAGATTTAAATTTATTTTATAAAGTTCTTCTCTCTAAGAAGCAGTCTCCAAAACGTGCATAATCTGAGAACGAACATCGTACCTGAGTTGTTTTAAAATAACTTTAAACAGGAGGGCAAGAGATCTAATCTCATGGACCCCAAAACATGCAAATAAGACAGTTAAAAGAGAAAGCTTTGTGTTTTGAACCCTAGATGATACAACCGGCAGGAAACCAAGTGAGAATTATCTAAAACATAACACTTAAAACCCTTGCTTGACTGTCATTTAAAAGGCCGAAAGCTTGAAACTCTGCAACGGAGTGGGGTCAGAGGGAGGAGGAGTGGTTAGTTGGTATGCAGTGTTCTTTGTGCCTGAACTCCATTAGGCATTTCAATTCCACAGCGAAATAAAATCCCAGAACATAATATATATATATATATATATATATATATGTGCTCCCAATTTAGACTTTGAGATGGCTCCAAAGACTGTTTACTCTGAAACAACAGAAATTGAAGTTTATTGAGAAGCAGAAGTAGAAGCACAACATTCTCACTGGAAAACATAGATGTCCAATGTTTATACGGACGTGCCAAAGACTATGGAAGGTGGTTTCCAATGGAAAATACCCTACGCTTACCGATGCCCTCTACAACACTAGCTAACCTACCGAGCGAGAGAGGAATTTCCCACATATGCCGAACGCCTTTCCCAAAATAAGTTGGAACTGACGCAAATTGCCTCAATGAAATAGTGAACCTCTTTACATACGATAAATACGAAATATATTTTGACTGATTCAGATGCAGCAACCACCCTTATGCTTGAAGGGATATTTGTTCTCTCGATTTTGGTACGAAAGAAAGGTTATGCATGAGCCTTAGCTAAGTTTCATATGCGCGGGCCTTCGTTGAGGTGCATGGGCTGACTTGCATGCGCCTGGAGAATCTAACTATGTTCTCATAAAAGTTGAAGAAAAATCACCTATGCCTAGGTTCTTATGTTAGTGAATAAATTGATAGAAACATTGTTTGATGCACGTACCTTGTCTGCTACATTACCTCATGACTCACTCCAACTTCGTTGGGACCCCTCATTTCAGGGACAACCTGCATGTGAGACAACTGTTGTATAGAGATACTGATAATGGAACATGTGGAAAGCGATTTCATCGAGACTGAGACTGAGACTTAGACTGTGCATGGATAGTGATGCGTGGAAAGTTAGTAAATTAACACATCTAGTTGGTGCATGGAGGGTTTCACCTGGCCTGGAAAGTGATTAGATTATTAGGAGACATCTAACTCGACTTCGGGTTGAAACTAACAAGGATTTCAACATAGCTATGTTCTCCAGAGGCCTCTAATGTCAAAGAGAAACTTCAGGGTTCACGATTATTGGAGATTATAATCTTGCTTCAGGGAACTGAAGGACCAATGTAGATCTTAATGAGACACCTATTAAGATAAAAAAACAGAGCAGATTTCTAGGTTTAAGGCCCTCTCGAAAACTGGTACATCGACTCTCAAACTTCATATCCCTTTTTGTTGGTTTTCATCATGAAATAGTAATTTCACTTATGCATTTGGTCATATTGCAGTTGAATTGGGAAAGTGCTTCTTTCCTCGCTGTTCAAATGTCTTGAATAAGATTATGAATAATGATAGGTTAAAATTTACTTGCTTGGAAAAGGGCACTTAAGAGGAACGAAGCATAAAAAGACAACATTATGATGATCTCAAGGCTATGTTATCATAAGCATTAAAAAAGGATAAAGAGGAATTTGAAAAATCAATCATGTCCTTCATCTTTATCCTCATCTCTAAGGGATTGTCAAAGGCGTAAAAATGCTAAAAGGCAGGTGGAGTTACAGGCATTAAAAATTGTTGAAATGACAATATGAATGCTTCTAGTTGGTGCATGGAGGGTTGAGCCTGGCCTGTGATTAGATTATTAGGAGACGTCCAACTCGGCTTTGGGTTGACACTGACAAGGATGTTGGCATAGCTATGTTCTCCGCAGGTCTCTAATTTGAAAGAGAAAATGTATTGATTCATAATATACTTAATAACACAATACATCCTTTTTGTGAATCAATCATTGGGTGATTTAATGCGCGTAAGGTGATTCCATCCTCTAAGGAAGAAATGGAAACAAGCTTAGGCACACGTATCAGTGAAACACATGTATCACTGAGGAGCTTCAACTATTTCAAGTTAATTGGGTACCCAAAAAGCAAGTGTGGTATTCTTTGAGTTGTTTCAGAATGAAAGCAAGTAGACTTCATAAATTCAATATATAAAAAAATTATGCCGACCCAAGAAAGCCCATGATCCATCTGTCCAAGATCATTTGGTTGTATTAAACAAAGAAAAGAGGGAATTAGCTTGAGGATAGTTGTCTAATGCAAGAAAGGCAAGTAAGCCGCATCTAAAGGTTCCAACGATGTGGTATACATTCATAACTAGTATCTCGGTGTGTAAGTTTTAAACCTATGAAGTAAAGCAATGTATATAGATTCTTAAGCAGAATGGAAATTAATCAATGGCTCATACACATAGTACACAGAAATTTATAGTAGAAACCCTCAACTGGGGAAAACCTTTCTTATATTCATTATATCGAATTTCACCATTCACCATACAATATATACAATGTTTTTAGGTATTCCATAGATACCAAAACCCTAATCCCTTAATCTGGGATTAATTTAGAAAACTGCTAAAAATAGCAAAATCCACTAAAAATTGCAAAAACTGCCCAAAAACAATTTTCGGGGTGCTGCACCGAACGTTGCGCATAACCAAGGGGGGCCATACCTAGCCCCCTAGGAAGCGCCCGACACACATGTATGCAAATAATATAACACATACCCAACATTCTTCCACTTGTTTTTTTCTTTGCATCGAGGGGTCCACATGATTATATATAGTCAACAATCCAGGGCAACAATGCCCATTGTTATTCTACACCAGGAGAAATTCTTTGTCCTCATACACTTTGTCAATGAATCTGCAACATTCTTCAAAGTGTCAACATTTTCCAGTAACACCTTTTCCTCAACCATGTCTCTCACAAAGTGATACTGAACATCAATATGTTTTTTCTTCGAATGATAAGCCGGGTTCTTTGCCAGGAAGATTGCACTCTGACTATCACAATCTAATATCACTGCGTGTTGTACCAACCCAATACCTGAACACAATCTATGTAACCATATTGCTTCCTTGCTTGCATGAGTGGCTGCCATGTATTCATCTTTTGTAGTTGAGAGTGCCACTACAGCCTGTCTTTTCCTCATCCAACTGATTTCTCCTCCAAATAGGTTAAATACGTACCCACTTGTAGATCTTCTGCAATCCAGATCTCCAACCCAGTCTACATCAACAAAGCCATGTATGTCCACCACTTTTTCCAATCCTGGTCTTCCTTGGTAGCACAATCCATAATTGGTAGTGCCACACAAATACCTGAAGACCCTCTTTACTGTTGTCCAAAGCTCCTTCCCTGGTTTTGACATATACCTGCTCAAAACTCTCATTGCATGTGCAATGTCCGGTCTAGTATATACCATTGCATACATCAAACTACCAACTGCACTAGCATACAGAACATGGGACATGTCCTCTTCTTCTTCATGTGTCTTGGGACACTGATCTGCAGATAACTTTACACCTATAGGAATAGGAACCTTGACCAATTTACTTCCATGCATATTAAACCTCTGCAATATCGTCTCAACATATTTTCTTTGATTCAACCAGAGTTTCCTATTTGCATGATCTCCTTTAATCTCCATTCCCAGAATGAAGTTTGCAGCACCGAGATCCTTCATGTCAAATTTGGAGGATAGTTGCAATTTCACCTCCTTGATAACATCCATGTTATTTCTTACCAACAACATGTCATCAACATACAACACTACATAAATGAAGTGATTACCAACTTGCTTGGAATATACACAGTGATCAACCCTGCTTCTCAAAAATCCCAATTCAAGGATGTATGTGTCAAACTTTTGGTACCACATCCTAGGTGATTGCTTCAGACCATATAGTGACTTCTTTAGCTTACAAACCAACTCTTTCTTTCCCTTCACTACAAAGCCTTCTCACTTCTTCATGTAGATTTCTTCTTCCAGATCCCCATGTAGGAATGATGTCTTCACATCCATCTGTTCCACTTCAAGATCAAAAGCAACATCAATAGATAAAAGAAATATAATAGAAGTTAACATAGCAACAACATAAAAAATCTCACAAAAGTCAATTCCCTCTACCTGGGAATAACCTTTTGATACTAACCGAGCTTTGTATTTCTCTATTTTACCTTGTGCATTAAACTTCTTCTTAAACAACCATTTTCTAGCAACAGATTTCCTTCCAGCTGTAAAATCAACTATATCCCATGTCTCATTCTTATCCAAGGCATCCATTTCTTCAACCATGGCCTTCTTCTAGAGTTTACTATCCTCTGAATTCACTGCTTCCCTGAAAGTTCTGGGATCATCATCAGTAATAGATAAAGAAAAATTGGAACAAAAATCAGGTGGAGTATACATTTCTGGTTGCCTTTTATCTCTCACTGATCTCCTCAATACTAGGGTATGAGGTTCTTCTTCTTCTTTTGCTTCCTCTTCTTCATATGATTCATATTTTTCATCATCCAACTCAAGCTCTATTTTCTCAGGTTCGTCTTGCATTGGTACGAATTCTTGTTTGGACACATCCTTTACCTCTCTGAAAACAACTGTAATGACCCTAACTGAATAGATGATTAACGATTATTAAGTAAGATTTAATTAAAGAAATAATTAAGGATTAACTAAGTAATAATAATCTGACTGAAGATCACATTTAATGACCTATGACATAAATTTAAGAGATCAAAATAAAATAAAATGAATAACAGGGATTGCGTACGCAGCAGAGGGTGGCGTATGCAGGGCGAGGAGCCCAGAAATCCCGAGATGATAAAATATTGATGAAGGAACGAAGGACGAAGGACGGGGGGTGGTTGTGAAGTGAATGCATGAGTCGGCAGGGAGGAATAAGGCACGAGAAGAGGGGGATGGGCACACCATTCGAGAGGGGGGAATGGATGCTGTGGGTGTTTTGCCGTGAGCAGAGAGCCTCTGGACGATTGTATTTTGCTGTGAGCATCGATTTTTCTGTGCACTGTTGTATTGGCTGCGAGCCTGTGATATTTTGTGGACTGTTGGCTTGCTGTGAGCAAAGAACAAAGTGTTCTGGACTGTGACTTTTGATCAGGGGAGGCACTGAGTTGCTAGAGGTTTTGGGCACAGAGGGCCAGGATATCCATAGATATCCTGGAGCTAGGTAGTTTTCCTAGTTGGCAGGGAGGACAGTAGTTTTGGGCAGTTATTTTCTTGTTTGTGGCAGGGTTGATTTGTGTAGCAGGGAGCAGAAGGCAACAGCAAAGCAAAAAGACAACATAAGTTAGCATCAGATCCAGGTACTTGTTAAGTTGTGCATTTATTTCATACAATAAATAATTTAGTATTTATTAATAAATCCAAGTTACTGAAG
>CBVK0101053113.1:0-10729 GCA_900067695.1 Picea abies
AACCTCCATTTGTTTGTTAAGCAATGAAAAACGTTTTGTGTTGTGTGAATTAATTCTTCCAATTTTAACTGTCTGGTCAACAGTGAGAACATTAAAATGGAAAAGATAGATCAAAAGGGAACCCTAAAATTTTGTAGGAAATTACAAAATTCTTTAGGAAGTTCCTTTAAGAAACCCTTAAAAAATGCAGGGAAAATTTTGATAGTATATTACTGGCAATTTGGTCAAAAAGTAGATTTGGGGTTTCAAGTTTAGTGTAATAGTTATATAGCAATTCATGGATCCATGCCCATTTGAAAGGGAAAATCACAAAATAATATGCATATTTGCATCTTAGAAAACTAAAACAGCATTTACAAAACAACAAAGAGTGGCCATTATTTCACACTCTAACAGTTTAGTTATTCACTCGGTCATACTCTGTTTCAATGGTATCACTTTGATATTTATTAAGATAATAGATAATTAATATAAACAATTCTCATACTGGCTGATGTTGTCAAATTATTTAACCTCGTGAAAAAAGGGATGGGAAATTGAAGGTATGTATATATGAAAATTCTCATATGATCACACTTTGGCGGTTGAAAATTTACGACAACAGAAAAAATAGAAGATAACATGAAATTGAATTCATCCTTTGAAAAAATAGAAGATAACATGAAATTGAATTCATCCTTTTATGTTTTAAATTTATTGAACTAAGTATGCTATGCCATCTTCCTTTAAATTCGAAACATTATTTAAACAAATCCATATTCATCTACTGCCAGAATTTCTGGAAGATATGTTAGATATTCAGATATACAGCTGGTGCAGAAATAAAGGATCCTCAAATATAGAGCTGATGTAGAAATAAAGGATTTGAAGATATGTTAGATCTTCAAATATATTTGGTTGTGTAGGTTGTGTAGACATAGGTTTCGCCCCTCTTTTACAACTTTTCTGAGCAAACTAATCAACAAAGTTTCGAGAGGCTTTGTTCCATACATTTGGATTTAAAGGTGCAATCCACTAGCACCACTATTTTCTATATTTATAGCTGCTTCTCTGAGCTTTATTACTTCAGTTCCTTGTATAGTTCTATTAGTACTGTCATCTTGGACACACGTTGTTATAAGTATTAAGTATTAGAAAGAAGGATAGCTTCATGTGATCAGATCAGCAAGGGTGCATAGTACAATTTTGGATACATGGACATTATAAGGTATTGGAGCATTGGATTGATTTGGGTAATTAGTCAAGTGAGGATATCAAGAAGGAACAAATATGTAACCAAATATGTCTAATGAAGGAAGGTTCTTTGCATATCACTCTCAAGAACCTCGATGGTGAAAGTGTGATTTCACTCTCAAGAACCTCCATGGTGAAGGCGTGATTAATAGCAAGATCCATTGAGGTGTATCAAAAAATATTTAGACCTTTAATATTACATGTTCATGTACCATTAAAGGTTGGTGATAGTTTAGACAATTATTAGATTAAAGCTTGTTGACAGTTGAAATAATTGTTGGTTTGTTTAGTTATCATGGTATTGACAATGTGATCCCATTAAAGTTCATAGAAGTTTTAATCTTCGGTCATAGACAAATCCACTGGGAGTGAATTCTACTTGTCCTGAAAGTAAATTTCATTTGGAAGGTAAAGTCACGTTCAACCCATCAAATATCACTGTGATGTCTAAAAATAACCTTTCTGAAAAAAATTAGATTAGTGATTCGCCTTTAATTGTCTGTAAACATGCTCGACATCCAACTAACATTGAGTTGTCCATATTAAAGTCTAGCAGTTATTTAGTAAACATTCATTAAATATAATACTTGAACCAATCTTTTAGCAAACACGTTTTAAATATTCTTAGTGTTTATAAGTTGAGTTAAAAATTTGAAATAGTTAGGTTTGTTCAGACACATGAAACGGCTCTAGAGTTCACCACATTGAAATCATTTGGGCTTTTCAACAGAAACTGAGCATTACTAAAACACAGGTCTCATGCTTCTAGCACTTTTGGATTGTAGATATTAGGCGTTGTTAGTTTCTAAGATTGTGTCATTCATTTTCTCTTATAGGGAATCAAAGCTCAAAGCAAGATCGATGACTAACTCCCAACCAACTCATGAACAAGTTGTTTAGTCATTGACCTATGTCAAATATGTGATAAAGATTAAGTATTTTGTATTTGTCTTAGAGATATCCCAATCCCATCCTCCGTCCGATATTTCAAACGTAAAAGAATAATATTTCTTCTTTTTATCAATGTAAATGTAAATGGAATTTATAGAGATCCATCTTGGGATTTATAGTATGTTTTACTTTGGTACTCAGATATTGTACAGCTGAACAAGTCCAGGCGGATCATTTCATTGGAGGGTCATTGTTTCAAATGATTAACGTTGTGGCTGCGTCGACAACTTCAACCCTGTCCGCTTGTCATTATTCAGATTCAGTGAATCTAAACCATTTGAACTCGTTAGGAGAAAATCAAGTTTATTGTTATATTATTATGCAAGCAATGGGACACATATACAAAATTTGAGGGTCATGTATCAACAAAGATAGTGAACATTTTACAGTATTGAAAAAAGCCTCGTGAAAAAAGGGAAATCTTTGTCATCAAAGATTTGGTTGGAATGAAGTATCACAGAATTGAAACATGTGTTTATTGATATTTTTATTGGCACTGGTTGAGGGGTAGATCTTGTACATTCATACTATCCAGATCTCATAGTAGCAAAAAGGATAGAATGACGAGTGATTGAGGAATGAGTAATGTTCAAAGGATTAAACTTCTTCAAAAATGAAGGGTATACATATGACAAATATGAAATCGGTTTCATTCAATGACTCAAATACAAATCTGTTGTCTTTCAGTGAATTAGTTTGAACGTTTGATGCAGCATAATCTGATTGCATCCCACCATTGATAAACACTAGAATAACCAATATTGATTGGACCAAGAGCACCTCCTCAAGTAAAGGCTTATGTTGTTGGTTGACCAAAATAAGGATCCCAAATTGCATGAGAATTTTCGACTTTTAGGAAATATATTAGTCGATGCACTGGTAGTCTTTGTCATTCTTGTTTCAATGGGACCTTCAATGGTTCCTATACTTGCAATGTTCTCAGGATTATTTATGACCATTATTCAAGCTCTGATCTTTGCAACTCTACCTGCAGCTTATATTGGTAAATCCATGGAGAGTCATCATTAAATCACTATACCACTGTCCAATCAAAGCAAATATTTTATTATCATATTGATACTCCAATATTCCACATATCAAGATATGTTTAATATATATATTTGATTTATGAAATAAGATTCACCAAGATGCCTTGATGGTGAAATGGTAGACATGCAAGACTCAAAATCTCATGCTTAAAAGCATGGAGGTTCGAATCCTCTTCAAGGCAGAATATTTCTCATGCTTATTGAATGAGCAATTCAATGGAAAATATCATATGGTAGTCTCTCAATAGATTGGGATATGGAGGTTCGAATCCTCTTCAAGGCATAATATTTCTCATGCTTATTGAATGAGCAATTCAATGGCAAATATCATATGGTAGTCTCTCAATAGATAGATTCCCTTCAGATCTATTGATACGAGATATTCTAACGATTACCTACAAGTAAAAGAGAATATTTCTCATGCTTATTGAATGAGCAATTCAATGGAAAATATCATATGGTAGTCTCTCAATAGATTGGGATATGGAGGTCATATGGTAGTCTCTCAATAGATTGGGATATGGAGGTTCGAATCCTCTTCAAGGCATAATATTTCTCATGCTTATTGAATGAGCAATTCAATGGCAAATATCATATGGTAGTCTCTCAATAGATAGATTCCCTTCAGATCTATTGATACGAGATATTCTAACGATTACCTACAAGTAAAAGAGAATATTTCTCATGCTTATTGAATGAGCAATTCAATGGAAAATATCATATGGTAGTCTCTCAATAGATTGGGATATGGAGGTCATATGGTAGTCTCTCAATAGATTGGGATATGGAGGTTCGAATCCTCTTTTCCCTTCAGATCTATTGATACGAGATATTCTAACGATTACCTACAAGTACAAGTTATTGGAATATGACAACGGGTCACATACAAGATCTTGGTGATCTTCTCTATTTAATGAATGGTCCACCCTTGTATTATTAGGTATATTTCATTAAGGATACATATTTAGGTATATTTTGCTCTCCCACAACCCAATTTTCAAGGTTATTTCACTCACCACTACTACGGGAATTGCTTTTGCTTTTTATTTCTATAGCTGCTAAGATGTTTAAGTTCTTATTATATATCATTTTGGGGATTAACTGTGTAAAGTCATTAATATATAACCCATATCCATGAGTATTAGTCGCAACTAACCAATAATTCTCATGACTGTGGAGTTTTCCCCACAATCAAACCCACTTAGCTTGCTACCCCATTTATAAAACGTTAGTAAGTATTGTGCCTTATGAACTATTCAGTTAGAGCTCCCTTCACTCTTTTTCAGTTCGCTAAGTTGTCTCTTCCCTACCCATGGATTCAACAATAGTTAAAAAGGTTAACTTATTCGGGAATCTCCAGATCCATGCTCATTTTCAACTCCCCAAAGATCTTGTCTGTTACCATGCCCTTCCTTGTCTTTGGATCCCTGGGTGTCCACCATAAGCCCTTCCTCGTTTGAACCTCACCGCTCAAGGCTATGCCATCATATGGTGCTACTAAATGGAAGGATATCATCAACACCCATGAATGATAAATATTAATTCAAATTGCTAAATCTAAAGAATTATGTGTTATCATCTACCATCATATTGGCTAGGATCACGAGTTAGAGATAAGCAAACTTGCAATGTTGACATCCACCATAGGGTAAACCACCATCTCTCAGGCCTCCTTAATTGATTCTATCATAGAGGCCAACAATTGACAATAACTCCCCCCCAAACACAACTCACAACTTTCATCGTACCATGCTCTCCAAAGAGCAACTCTTCGCAAAAGGTGTTGAGTTGAAATTTTCTAGGATTCTTGTAGTTCTAGGCTATCCACCGACAAACAAGAACCATGAACAAAGTTACCAAGCTCCAAGGAGTTGATCTATGTTTGGTTGCTATATGTATAGTTCTTTGAATTGCATCTTCCAAATGATCTAGAGCTAATTTGAATTGATTCTTTCTTTAATAAATCTGTGACAAAACAAATATGTCAATTTCAAAGGTGTCTGCATCATAAGTGTACCGGTTCCAAATTGATCTTCAGTAGCCACATTGGTCCATTTGTATTGGTTATTTTGTATAGAAATATGAGAGAAAATAATATTGAACATGTTTATTAATTGAAGTTGGTTGATAAAGAATGCATCTCCATGTAGAACAATGAAATTTGTGTTCCCAATAAGGAGAGGATTTTTTAGTATGTTTACTTGGCGACGTGTTTGGGGAAGACATTTTTAGTTTGTCTATTGCCCTAAGTATAAACCCCTAGTACTATAACATAACTTTTCACTTGATTTTTTATTGATGAATCCCAAGCTAGAGCCTTGTCGTTATCCAAAGAAAAGAAAAGACTTTTAATTGAAATATACTAGCATGCTACCTATAGGTGGTTTCTTTCTATATGTAATATGACTAAATGATATGTGACTAGGTTAGGCAGGCTTCATTTCATATTTTTGGGTGTAGTGAATAATATTTCAATAGCTTCTGAAACCTCTTCAATGGGGTGTAATGGTGGCACATCTGCTTGGTGAAATAGTTACTTGGGCCATGAAATTACTACTTAGATTGGTTACTCAATTTTTAATATCTCTGAGTAAAAGAGGACCAACTCCAAGTATGATTGGTTAATATTGCTATCTATCCAAAAACCCAGAAAAAAGATGAGAATCAACAAAATAACGTCGACAAAATTACCAAAATACTCATTCTTAATTCAAGTACAACAGATTTATTAATTAACCCATTCTCATTTAAAAATCACAATTTCAATTGTACTACACTCTATATCAACATAAACATTTCACAAACTAAGTTAGAGAATTTTTTTTAATTCATATTGTTGTGCATCTATAATAAAATAATAAAACATACAAAATTGGAACGACCCTGTTAAAATGAACATTTCACAAACTAAGTTAGAGATTTTTTTTTTAATTCAAATTGTTGTGCATCTATAATAAAATAATAAAAATAAAAATGATAAAACATACAAAATTGGAACGACCCTGCTAAAATGAAGAACATCTAAAAAACAATGAAGAACATCTAACAAGCAGCATTACAGAGATAAACCATGGTAGATGTAAAATCTTAATTTATGTCAAATATAAAAAGTAGACAAACTTTCCTTTTATAATGTGATAAAGCTTGTATTAAAAAAATGTCACAATCCTATGGGGGATATAACTTCTCATAAACTACTATGTTACATGTACTAGTTACATCCATCTCCATGTTTTTTCATGGTTCAACCTCACAATTAGTATATTAAGATTTTTTATTGAATTAAATGTGTTGAGAAGTGTAATTCATAAGGTCTTCCCATGTGTGGCGTCCTAGTATGGTGGGGGTGGGGGACAATGAAACTAGTCAAGTTAATGGGTTAAATATTTTTCCATCTCCATGTTTTTTCATGGTTCAACCTCACAATTAGTATATTAAGATTTTTTATTGAATTAAATGTGTTGAGAAGTGTAATTTAGAAAGTCTTTTCATGTGTGGCATCCTAGTATGGTGGGGGGCAATGAAACTAGTCAAGTTGATGGGTTAAATATTTTTCCTAAGTTTAACTTAGAAAAAGTACATTAAATGTGTTATATTTTAATGTTGACTTAATGAACAATTTTTCCTAAAGTTAAAAGTGAAAATAATTTAAGTGATGGTCTTTCAATCTTTACCATCCATCTCATTAAGAGAGTGAGGGTTGATGTCAACCCTTGATCTCTTTGGAGATAGGGTTTTTGCTTGCTCATTGAGATAAAGGAGGTTGAATTGGTCGTTGGACGCATTCTTTCACTGAGAGAGGGCGAATTTCTACTAGAGAGAGATTTACTTGAGAGTTTGTTGGAAGAAAATTGCAGAGAAGACGAAGAAGACATTTTGCAGGTGGATCAACTGGTTTCCTTTACATTTACAGAGGTCGTACTTCAAATCTGTGTGAGAGTTGTACGCACTGCGTAGAGGCCGTATTTCTGGGCCGTTTTTGTGTTGACGAGGTCAATTTGATTGGGAGAGGGCCGCACAAATTTTCAAAGTGAAATTGTTTGGGTTTCTCTCGGCTTATTGGCTAGATCGATTTTTCTAGTAAGAGATCTCTATATTTTCTATTGCATAATAAAAATCCACAAATTGAAGAACTAGTTTTCCCACATTGGGTTTTTCCAGGGGTTATTTTACCCAAAAATTTGGTGTCTCTCATGTGTTATGATTGTTGTTATCTTCTTCATTATTCCTGAGTTTATTTATGTTGTGCATTTTAGTTTTATGGTGAAGAAACCTAGCTGTAATTGAAAATAACAATTTCAGAAATGATTTTAATGTGTTAAGTAAATTCTGAGTGTTATATTGTTGAATATTTTTGGTTCATCTTGTTGGGTTTTAGTGGATTCACATGTTATCAGAGCCGTCTTGTTGAAGTAACAACATCAGCGTGTTGGTTAAAGGAGATCGATTTCAGATCTACACACATAATTGGTTTGTAAGACAATACTAGGGTTTGGACATACACACTTTCAGAAATGGCAATGACTTTGAGAGTTGAGGACAAACTTCAAGGCAAGTAGAACTTCCCCACTTGGAAAGAGAGGGTTATCAAAATCTTGGATGTCAATGATGTCCTTGAACATGTTGATGATAAAGCAACAACTCCTACAGATGCAACTTTATTGGGAGCCTGGAAGAAGGGTGAAGCGAAAGCTATGAGCATAATCCTTGATGGGGTAAAGGATAAGATAATCCCACACCTTTCAAGGAAAATGTCTGCTAAAGACATGTGGACTGCCTTGGGTGGCCTCTATTAGAGTAAGAATGAAAACACGATTATGGTGCTCCAGGAAAGGATGTGAGGTGCCAAGATGGCAAAGGGTGTAGGTGTGGTTCCCTACCTCACTCGTCTTACACATATCAGGGATGAGCTAGTAGCAATTGGCTCAAAGACAAAGGATTCCAAGTTAGTACGTATAGCTCTGAATGTTTTTTCAAATCCATGGGACACATTTGTGCGTGGGATTGTAGCCCGGGTTAAGCTCCCTGTCTTGGTTGGGGGAGTTAATCATCTACAACGTCTCAAGTTGTGGATGAGGAGGCTTTGGCTCTTGCAAGCAAAGACAAGGGAAAGTCTAAGAAGAAGGGCTCAGAGAGTGGAGCAACTGGAAAGAAGAAGAACATTGACTTCTCCAAAGTCAAATGTTTCCAGTGTCACAAGTTTGGACACTTTGCCTCACAGTGTTCGGGAAAAAAAAGAGTAAGTCACAGATGACAACCTTTGTAGTAGAGGAGTTTGCGAAGAGCTTTGAGGAGGATTTCTACCTTATTGCATGTATGTCAAGCTCAACTGTCACAAGTGTTTGGTATGTGGATAGTGGCGCCTCTTGTCATATGACTGGACGCAAGGAGTTCTTCAGTAGCTTGCAGGGGGGAGGCGTCAATCTTCATATTGAGTTGGGAGGTGATGCGCAGTATAAGGCACAAGGCATATGCACTGTGTCATTTCATAGTGAGTCGAGTAAACAACTACGTTTTGTTGATGTATTGTATGTTCCTGGTCTTACCAAGTACCTCATTTCAGTGTCGACCCTGGGGGATAAAGGGTTTGAGGTGTCCTTCCATGGAGGAAAGGTATACATTAGACCATAGGGGTCTACATCCAAGATGAATAAGGTAATTGGGGTTCAAAGTGAGAAAGTATACATGTTGCATTTTGAGCCAACAAAAGCATTAGCCAATAGCACAACAAATTTGAGTGAGTTATGACATAGACGAATGGTGCATTTGCATTTTGGTGCGTTGGGTTATTTGAGACAGATAGTTACTGGAATGCCACAGGTTGGAGCAAAGAAGCACGATCCTTGTAAGGGTTGTGCATTGGGAAAGTATGTCCGCAAGACATTTCCATGTAGTGAGCATAGATCCAAGGGGATCTTGGATCTAATCCATTCGGATGTTTGTGGTCCTATGAGTGTGAAATCAGTTAGTGGCTTCAGCTGCTACGTGATATTTATTGATGAATACTCCAAGAAGACCTGGATATATTTCCTTAAGACCAAGGATGAGGTCTTTGATAGGTTCAAGGAGTTCAAAGCTCTAGTGGAGAACTAGTTTGGGAGGAGGATCCAAGTACTTAGATCGAATAATGGGGGTGAGTACACCTCTAATGAGTTTGTGGAGTATTGTGTTGTTGAGGGTATTAAGGAGTTTACAGTTCCTTATAACCCGCAACATAATGGAGTGGCAGAGCGCAAGAACAAGACCATAGTGGGTGCAACATGTGCGATGATACATGATCAAGGGTTACCAATGTTTTTATGGGCAGAGACATGTTGAACAATTGTATACATATAGAAGAAGAGTCCCCATACCATTCTAGGTAAATTGACACCCGAGTAGGTTTATACAGGTACTAGGCCAGATGTGAGTCATCTTTGCATCTTTGGGAGTGTTTGTTATTGTCATGTCCCTTCATAGAAAAGAACAAAGTTGGACCCCACAAGAGAGAAGGGGATACTGGTTGGTTAACGGGAGGTCTCCAAGGCCTACCGCATCTTTTTGTCAACGCGCAGGAGGATTGTGGTAAGCAGGAACATGCAGTTGAAGGAGCGAGCCTTGAGGAGATCTAGAGACATGCCAACAGAGGTAGAGGACCACCAGGGACAAGACTCGGGGCATGAGATTGATGAGGTACATAGTACTAAGTCACAAGCACATGGTACATGTACATGTACTAGTGTTGAGAGGGATAGTGAGGACACTGATGAGGAGAATGAGCAACATGAGGCTATTCCACATGAAATTGAGCCTAGGCCATGACCTAAGTGGTATAGGTCCACAATTAATGATTCTAGATAGGTAACACCTCCAGAGAAATATTCTAAACAGAGTAAACCACCGCAGAGATTTTGGGGAAATTGACACCCAATGAGGTTTATACAAGTACTAGGCCAAATGTCAGTCATCTTCGCATCTTTGGGAGTGTTTGTTATTGTCATGTCCCTTCGGAGAAGAGGACAAAGTTGGACCCCACAGGAATTGTCATGTCCCTTCGGAGAAGAGAACAAAGTTGGACCCCACGAGAGAAAAGGGGATATTGGTTGGTTACATGGAGGTCTCCAAGGCCTACCACATCTTTGTGCCAGCGCACAAGAGGATTGTGGTAAGCAAGGACGTGCAGTTCGAGGAGCGAGCCTTGATGAGATCTAGAGACATGCCAGCAGAGGTAGAGGACCACCAGGGACAGGACTCGGGGCAGAAGATTGAGGAGGTACATAGTACTGAGTCACAAGCACAGGGTACAAGTACATGTACTAGTGTTGAGAGGGACAATGAGGACACTAATGAGGAGAATGAGCAACATGAGGTTGTTCCTTAGGAGATTGAGCCTAGGCCATGACCTAAGTGGTACATGTCCACAATTAATGATTCTAGATAGGTAACACGTCCAGAGAAATCTTTTAAACAGAGTAAACCACCGCAAAGATTTGGGTACATGGCACTCATGACAGAGC
>CBVK0101053114.1:0-15105 GCA_900067695.1 Picea abies
GTTAAATTTATGGGGTTGTTACAATTTCTATGTACAACATATTTACTTTTCACTCCTACCTAAATTATAGAAATAATTCCATAAATTATGGTGGGCAATAATTTCTAGTAAAAATGTCTAATTACCTAAATATGAAGAATGTAGTGCTTATTTACTTCTACCTAAAATTATGTAAAGAATCACATGAATTATGGAGGAACAATTTAACAAAGTCAAATACTATGTGGATGGATTATAACCAAATTAATCTTTGGATAGTTACAAGAGGTATTCTCCAACTATTTATAAGAAAGAAAATTTAATTTAATTTTCAAAAAGACGTGTCTTTTTGGCTCAATCTAATATCACTATAAAAAGACATTTGAAAGACACAACAATAAACCCACATATTTTTCTATCTCACACGTGGGAAATGATCTAAGGAGGAGACCAAGTTTCTAAGTAGTTGAATGTTCTGAGTGTAATTACTTGTGATGTTCTAGAGTTTACTAAAGTAATATCGTATATTGGAAGTAATTACCACTTGCGGAAAATTGTGCTTGTCTAAATTTAACAGTAGAAAATCAAAATGGTTAGCCGTATGACTTCGAGTATATGATGTATGTGTGTTGGTCATAGTAGGAGGACGTATCATTTGCAGAAGAAGAGGAGGTCAACACATGTAGAGGGAGCAAATGACTCCGAAGACTATATAGCCTCAGAGGGAGCATGCAAACTCAGAGTGGATCTGACCTAAGACAGAGTCAATTGCTTAGAGACTTTCATTCAGAAATGATTCTTCTTCATATTCAGATTCAGATGGGAGAGACATCCTCTAACACTGATAGACATGAGGCTAGACCTTGAGGAGATATGAGACCTCCTTGAGAGGATTCCCTTGTTTCAGTGAAGGAAGCCAGTTAGAAGCACTGGGATGTGGACCTTTTAACCTTGATTCTGAGACATGTACATTGGTTGGGATGTGGACCTTTTAACCTTGATTCTGAGACATGTACATTGGTTGACAACAAAACATTTGTTTAGATACCTACGTGGTACGAGTGGATATGAATCGGAACATGCCTCAGATGGAGATGTGAAGCAGTAGAGTTATACAGATTCTGACTGGGCGGGCAGTGCAGTGGATCACAAGAGTACTTCCAAACGCTGTTTCAATATGTGATCACTGTGATCTCATGGTTGAGCTGGGAGCATACATCAGTGGCACTCAGTACAACAGAGGCAAAGTATATAGCAACCAGTATTGTAAGTCGTGAAGCAACATGGCTTCAAAAGTTTCTTGCATGACTTCATATGAAACATGGTGCATAGAGGAGTCGTGGAGCTCTAGTACATATATCCACGAATGAGCAAATAACGAACATTCTCACCAAGCCATTGTCTAGAGTGAAGTATGAGTACTTCAGAGACAAGCTTGGCGTGATGTAGATATAGAGATCAAATACCATTTCATCCAAGACATGGTGTAGAAAGGAGCAGTGGAGCTCTGGTACATATCCATAGATGAGCAAACAACAGACATTCTCACCAAGCCTATGTCTAGAGTGAAGTATGAGTACTTCAGAGACAAGCTTGGCGTGATGTAGAATGTCCACCCTCGTTAAGAGGGAGGTGTGGTGTTTCTCTCCTCCAGCCGGCTAACCCCTTTGGCCAAGGGTTTCCCAAATCAGTCATGTGAGGTGACTGAGGGAGTAATGCACAACCAGGTACAAGCCTTGACTACGCCATGTGAGGTGTCTAGGTGTGAATAAGACTTGCAGCTTAGCCTTGCCTACACCATGTGAGGTGGCTACGTGTGAATGTGGCTATGGTCGTAGTCTTGTCTACGCTATGCGAGGTGGCTAAGTGTGAATAAGACTACTCGGAGAGGAGAAACATCACAACATAGTCATGGAGATTATGGCAGTGGTTGTGTACCACTAAACAACATGCTAGCAGTTGTGTGCTACTAGTGGATAGCTACGTAGTCGTGAGACTATGGTAGTGGTGTGTACCACTAGACATCATGCTAGTAGTTGTGTGCTACTAGTGGATTGCTACGTAGTCGTGAAACTATGGCAGTGGTTGTGTACCACCAGACAACATGCTAGTAGATGTGTGCTACTAGTGGATTGCTACATAGTCGTGAGACTATGGCAGTGGTTGTGTACCATTGGAGAACATGCTAGTCGTTGTGTGCTACTAGTGGATTGCTACATAGTCATGAGACTATGGCAGTGGTTGTGTACCACTGGACAACATGCTAATAGTTGTCTGCTACTAGTGGATTGCTACATAGTCGTGAGACTATGGCAGTGGTTGTGTACCACTGGACAATAGTTGTGTATTGTTATGACATAGCAATAATTGTATATTATTGGACGACATTGCAGTGGTTGTGTGCTACTAGTTGATTGCAGAATAGTCATAAAGACCGTGGTGAATGATTTGAGCTACCGATGGCATGGTAGTAAGCAATGTGCTACTAGTTGATCACATAGTAGCCAGTGGACTACTAGATGAAGACATCATGAAAATATACCTCCCTAGCTAAGAGGGATTGTTGATGTTTCAACATCGAGCAAACATTCACTCACAATGGTGTACCTATGGTGAATGGCCCTAGTAAGCATCAGACGAACCTTTCTCTTAGATTGCGCTACAGACCAAGGGAGATAAGATACATTTATCACAAGGATATACTTATGGTAAATGGGCCCAGGCAGAGTCCTTCCTTGATCATGACAAGGAATGATATGGACTCAAGGTGCTTGAGGTGCAGAATGTCTCCCTCGTTGAGAGGGAGTGTCCATGACCTCTTCTCTAGTAAACAATCAAAATGTACTATAGTGAGAAACCATGTCCTCAATTCCTAAATGCTTTCGTAATTTTTACTCAACAAAGTAAAGAGGGAAGTAACCAAATTCAAGAGGATATTGATGATCTAAAACCATCTCCTATGGCTACAATTGTGCTCTAGTTGGATAGTTCCATATACGCTAACATTGAGGTCTATGCATGGGAAGATGAAGGAGAAGAAAATGAAATGGAATAAGTTCACATTGGGAAAGAGCGTAGTGAATACCCACTACAAAATATGAATAAGTAGCAGGATACTCATGACACTTCACCTAACCATTATGTGGTAAGGAAAATCCATCTCAATCCTCTTCCTCCTCTAATACTAGTTATAACATAGTTGGAGATATGAAAAAAAATTGTGCCAACATCTTTATGCATGACCTTTTAAAGATCAGTGAACAAAAATAGGTTTTATTAAAATGTTTGAAGGATTCCCCCATGACCAAGAAAATGTCCTCCTTAACACACATGTCAAAGAACATTCTAAGTTGATGATGCATCCTTTTTCATTGACCTTCAATGCTTTTAACCAAAATATTCACAAATGTTTGGTGCACTATGGTGCATCACCCAATGTGGTTCCTAACTCAATATGTCAAAAAGTCAATGTCAAACCAGTTGAGTCCAATTTGTATATTATTCAACTATATAGGTCTGAAGTGAAGGCCATAGGAGAGTTAAAGGATGTTTTTATGTCCAAGTAGCCTAAAACCGAAGGGAACACCAAATATTTGTTATTTTGTTGTATCAATTTCATAAGAATATGCCATGCTTCTCAGTTGATATTGGTCACAAAGTTTCAAAGAACAATTTTCTACTAATCAATCTCACTTGTGGATGCCCTAGAAAGGAAAATTGAATTAGATTCAAACAGATAGGGAGAAACCCATGAAGTATATTGTGACCACCCTCGAATAGAAAAATGAACCAATCATGAACCTCAATACCATCCTTCTTACCATTTTCTTATCGACCCATCCCACTCTTCCGACATAGCCTGAGGTTTCCACCCTCCCTTGGGATAAAACTAGTATTAATCTTACTTGTACTCTAGTAAATGTTGATTTAGGTAGTATGGTATAACTTATATTTTGGAAGCTTTATTTTGGCAAGGTGAAATCTAATGCCAATGCAAGAAGCGAGTGCATCATCATTTACCCCAACCAAAATAACATTTCTTTTTATCCTAGACTAGAATTTTTCTGCACAAATATTGATTACAAAGATTTAGTTTTAAGACTGCAATTAGCTATATATTTCAATGTTCAATATTTACACATATTCAATGAAATCAAGGTAGTAGTTAGGAAAGCTAGGAATAAATTCCATTGTAATTCTTTACATATATTAAAGTATAGAAAAAGGGTCTTGGACCTAATTTCCCATTTTAAATCTTCTAATATTTGGTCCATCCCTCAAGCTTTCTTCCTAAGGAAATGCACTTACGGAAAACCCTTCGAACACTTCCCATGTTCCATGGATGATAAGCAAGGTAAATTGTCGGCTCTGATTATGGGCCTCACCCCAAGGGATAAACTCATGTCTATATCTAGACCAATAGAGCTAACCCTAGGGGCTTATCCACCCCTTAAGCTAATAATGAAATTGCAAAATTTATTAGTTTCTATAGAAAACTCCCTTTTCCCTGCCAAGGGTTTTCCCTTAAACAAATTTTGAGTCAAATCAACTTTTAGGGTTGCTATGACTAACAATGTCAAAAATTAATAGATGTTTGTAAACCACCAGTAGATTATCCACTTCTTGAGTATTGCAAAGACATTTAAACGTGGCATAATTGATTACAATGAACACACTAAATGTATTTATGATTATAATGATGAGACTTCACTTTCATTTAAACGCATTCCCAAAACAATTATGTAGCCTCAAAAAAATCTTTGATATATAAGATACATTTCATAATCCGATCAATACAAAAACAACCGGCTCGTCAATGGGTTGTGAAGAAATCAATTTAGGGATTGACCAAGATGCCTAGAATTTAAAGACATGCTAAGACGAATTTAAATAGTTTCAAGAATTTAAATTCACTTGGGCCTATGATGAATTGAATGGGAATAACCTAAGATAATTCAACATATTAGTGCCTCTTCACGTGATTTAATTTCATGCATTCTCAAAATTTCCCTTAACTTTTTGGAGCAAGCTAGCAACAAATCATTGCACGAGCAAATATTTGTCGATTGTATATGGGATCTAGCTAAGTAGATCCTTGAATCTTTAATCATAGTTTCTAACCAACTCATTGTGAATTTGTTTGATTTCTTTTCATTTCCATGCTACAAGATGTTCGACATCTTGAGTTTTAAAGAATGATAAGAACATACTCCCAATTTCGTCTTTTGTTATGTTATTATTTTCTTAGAATTTCATTAACTAGGTCACTGTTATCTTTTTTAGCACACACGCAAACGAGTACTATATTTTATTCTTTTGACAAGTGCCTCTCGACCACTATGTTCTTGTTCGACTTCTTTTTTCTAACAATCTTGGTATTTATGTTCAATCACACTATTTATTTTGGGTTGTGTCTCTTCATCGCAACCCTTTCATCGATAGCATTTGAACTTCTTTAGTGATTAAACTCCGATGAGATCCTCAAGTTGTATAAGCAAGTTATTCTTTCCTCCTTAGGTATAATATTGATTCAATTGCCTTACATATGTGGGCTTTGGATCCAAATTTTGTCAATAACTTGATTGTATTCATTTAATCGACTCCAAGCTAAGGCTAGACTAGGTTCAATATGCAAGTGGTGTTGTAGGATTTCATCAATATCAAGACTTAGTCATGTTGGGTCTAATATTTTGAGTATTATAGGTCTTGATGCATTGACTTCCATGTTTTTAGTATTTTTCGTCAGATGTAGGGCACCCAAGCCTACCTCCACCATTTATAAATTCTCATCCAAGTTAAGAAATATCACGGTTGCTTACTCTTCCACATTCGGTCAATCTTCATCTCTTAACTCAAATAGGGTTAGCATTCTGTCAACACGTCACTCCTTTGGTCCTTCTCTTTTGGATCAACAAGGGCCTGCAACATCATGTAACTCAATATTTGCCTTTGTCTTTTGTCTCACTCAATTTTCTGCAAGTTGATTGAGGGTTTGTATTGTGTCGCTCTTCTTTTAGTTATTTTCTTCAAATATTCATCCAATGTATACTCTCTTTGCCTCTCGTTCGATGCGTGTTTCTTTGCTCTTCTTGGCATGCTTGCACTTTGTCCTCATCCCCTTCTTCTTTAATGTGAGTCAACTAGGGATTTTCTTCTTCTTAGAGGCATCTCATGGGTGGCTACACCCCCTGTTGATGTTTGGACAACATCGAGAAGACATTCTCCTAGATTAATAATTAATAATATAATTAGTAATTAGTAATAATATTATTAATATATATAATAATAATAATAATAATAATAATAACAAATAGTTATTATAATTATTAGAGACGCGTCCTTTCATGGATGGTCACCATATGTGCTTTTAGGTTCTCTATATATTTGGCACATTCATCATCGTAATAAATCATCTCATATGAATCTATCACATCGTCTCATATACAATACTATATCATATCATCTCATATAAAAATTCAACAACAGGCACCTCGAGCGTGGTACACCAAGATCGACAATTATTTGAGAGATGTGGGATTCCAACGAAGTGAGGCTGATCCAAGCCTCTATTTTCTAGCAGGTGAGGTGCCTCTCATACTGGTTTTATATGTTGATGATCTCTTTCTTACTAGAGATGAGCAATTGATTGCACACTGTAAGGCTAACCTTGCAACATAGTTCAAGATGGAAGACCTTGGTTTGATGCATTACTTCCTTGGTCTGGAGGTTTGACAGATACATGGATGCTTCTTCCTAGGACAGGAAAAGTATACAACGAAGATATTGCGCAAGTTCAAGATGACAGATTGTAGGCCCATGTCCACGCCTCTGGTGACAAACCAGAGGAAGATTGATGTATTTAATTCTGAGAAAATAGACCCCACCATCTATCGTCAGCTTATTGGATCGCTCATGTATTTGGTCAACACTAGGTCGAATATTAGCTTTGCAATGAACTCTTTGAGTCAGTTTATGGTGGACCCTCAAAGAGTGTATTGGATAGTTGTGAAGCATGTACTTCTCTACTTGAGAGGTACAATGGAGTATGGGTTGTTGTATGAGCGCAATAGTGAAGTGAGATTGGCAAGTTTTACAGATGTTGATTGGGCAATATGTGTAGAGGACAGAAAGAGCACTTCAAGATGTTGCTTCAACATAGGATCGGGTATTATATCCCGGTTCAAAAAAAAAACAACTATCAGTGGCATTGAGCTTTGCTGAGGTACAGTACATGGCAACTAGTTTAACAACATGTGAGGCATTGTGGTTGAGAGAATTGCTCTCGGGACTGTTCAGCGAGGAATTAGAGGCTACTGTAATACACTGTGATAATCAGAGTGACATCAGGCTCTCTGAAAATCCTGTGTTTCATGATTGTAGCAAGCATATAGACATTTGTTATCACTTCTTACGAGATTGTGTACAGAGGAGCGCTGTGAGGCTCCAATACATACGGAAATATGATTAGATGGCAGATATATTTACCAAGGCACTATGCAAACTGAAATTCATAAAGTTTAGAGATAAGATGGGGTTGGTTCGAAAACCCTTGTTAAGCAGGAGTGTTGAGAAGTGTAACTTAGAAGGTCTTCCCCATGTGTGGCGTCCTAGCATGGTGGAGGAATGAAACTAGCCAAGTTGATGGGTTAAATATTTTTCCCAAGTCTAATTTAGAAAAAATACATTAAATATGTTATATTCTAATGTTGCCTTAATGATCATTTTTTCCTAAAGTTAGGAGTGAAAATAATTTAAGTGATGGTCTTTTAATCTTTACCATCCATCTCATTAAGAGAGTGAGGGTTGATCTCAGCCCTTGATCTCGTTGGAGACCAGGTTTTCACTTGCTCATTGAGATAAAGGAGGTTGACTTGGTGGCAGGGTGTATTCTTTCACTGAGAGAGGGCGAATTTCTGCTAGATAGAGAGATTTACTCAAGGGTTTGCTGGAAGAAAATTGCAGAGAAGACAAAGGCGACATTTTGTAGGTGGATCAACTGGTTTTCCTTGACATTTGCAAAGGCCGTACTTCAGATCTGTGTGAGGGCCATACAGGGGACACAGAGGGCTGTACGCACTGCGCAAAGGCCATATTTCTGGGCCGTTTTTGTGTTGTTGAGGTCGATTTGATTGGGAGAGGGCCGTACAAATTTTCAAGGAGAAACTGTTAGGGTTTCTATCATCCTATTGGCTGGATCGATTTTTCTTGTAAGAGATCTCTGAAGAACTGATTTTCCTACATTGGGTTTTTCTAAGGGTTATTTTACCCAAAAATTTGGTGTCTCTCATGCATTATGATTGTTGTTATCTTCTTCATTATTCATGAGTTTATTTCTGCTGTGCGTTTTAGTTTTATGGTGAAGAAGCCCAGCTGTAACTGAAAATAACAATTTCAGAAAATATTTTAATGTGTTAAGTAAATTCTAAGTGATTGTTGAAGATTTCTGGCTCATCTTGCTGGGTTTTAGGGGATTCACAAAATGTTGATGAATTGTGTTGCTTCCTATTCTTAACATCATGATTCCTTGTTAAAACAAAGGATGAATAAATAACTATTACAATTACACAAATATTTCTTTGTTATTTTTATATTTTTTGATAGAAAAGGAAAACATTTTTTGAAAGAGGGTTTACTAGTTGGTAAATGCAGAGTGGTCGGGTTCAAGTCTCTCTCGCAACATGTTCACTCTTTGTATGTTGCTTGTGTTTTGTACTTACGGTTAATGTCAAGTACAAATCTTAGTCAACTATGACAAAAAGGATACTCTTAATATTGCACGCTGGAGAACTTGCTGCGTCAGGGTAAAAAGAAGCTAGATGAGAACCAAAAAATAATCTAAACAAGGCTATGCCAAGCTGTATTGCATTATCCTTGTAGGTTCAATTCTTAAAAGCTTTAACAATATTCAAAGAGTTAGTGAGAAGCAAGTGTCTCGAGAAAAAAAAAAAAACTTTCACGATATTGGAAGGAACTTTATTTTGTTTAAAGTCCATCAATAGCTGGAAATCAGTAATATCGACCACAATGTATCTCCATGAAACCATGAATTTGCACCCTGTTTGGCATTCAATTCAAATATTTCACAATACATAGTCTCGCATCATATAACACATTTTTCAACCATCAAGAGACAGTCAGCAAGTTAAACAATAGAACCCTGTGTAGCCAAACTCAGAAACTTCGATGTTTTGTTTCAAATATATATTACTACCTGAATTTGCACGCATCCAAAAAAATATAAAAAAATACCTGCCTGCAATCTGCATATGCCTGATGGTGAGATAATTTAGGTGGAGTGAATAACTCTGTTTTTTTGGCAGAGATTGTCCTAAATTGTTCGTTTAAACCATATAAATGCAGTAGGTTTGCATTCTAAGAACCAAGAGTTCGGCATTCTAATGCTTCTGGGCTGTAATGAAAGGTCAAAAAGAGCAGGTATCAGCACATAAAGCTATTATAAAGTAGGGAAATATGTTGCCCATTGGTAATTAAAACAGAAGTTGGGATGATGAAAAGAGTATCCACAAACAGAAACATACTACAAACATCTAACTTATGTAATAATGCATTTCTGTATGTATCCCATGCTAATAACTATCAGAAATCAGTTCAGAATACCGCTGTCTGCAAAGTGCAAGTCTCAGATATCAAGCAGTCTGTTAGAGATTGTGTTATAATGTGATGCCTCTTTTTCCAACCATACAAATCAAGTGTGTTCTAAGTTGTTAAGTACTATGATTCCACTTACCAGTGCAACATCTCTAGCATCCTAGGACCTATAATGTAGAACGACGTCACTTTTGCACAGGCTTTTTTGCAAGCATCCCTCCCACTGAATACATATCACATGCCAACTCATATAATCAGTTGCGTTAAATAATGGACTCGTATCGGAGACATTTTCTTTACCAATCATATTGAAATGGCAGTAATTCTTCCCATATGGTAGAATGTTTAGCAAAATACAACACACACTGAACTTTCAGCATTTATGGAACAAACAGAACTCGTACAAATTCTCAATTATCATGTCTCCATACACATGGTAGCAAATAGAATATTATAACATGATGTAATCGATCAAGCATTTTATTCGTCTGAACTCTGCTTGCTCATAATAAAAAAACATAACTTGCCAAGATGATGACATTTTGCTTCTAATCAAAGTCGTTTCACATCTCTAAAGAGATAATACCATACTCCAGAAGTCATGCTTATTCAAATTTTGAAGTCAGCACTTGCTTCCATAATTTCTTTCCCAGCAATATTGAAAAACAAGTCGAAACTTGAAAATCAAAAGAATGGGCGGGCCTCAATGTAACCACATAACTGTCCAAATCTCGCAAAAACCTTTTTGAGATATTAGTAAGATAACTTCTATAGTTCAGTTCCCGGTACCTGTGACAAGATTTACAAAACTCACAAATTAGAAAAGGTCAGATTACCCTTATGTCCATTCCAAAAAGAAAACAGAGCAATTATATTCTACATGATGCAAGAGCAATTATATTCTACATGATGCAAGAGCAATCAGTTACTCCAGATCCCAGAGCTCATGCAAAAACAAAGATTTCAAGCTCTGCTACACTGTACTAAGTTCTAACAGGCAAATAGGCCAGTTTCATAGACATGACTCTTGTTTTCAGAAACATAAGACCCATTCTAACTCGTGAAAAAAAGGAAGAAATATTCATATCAAATTAGTTGTAGTAAGCATTGCAGCCAACTCATCATTAATAGGCACTAAGCATCAGCTTGTTGAACAACCTGCGATGATTCTGTGCCCTCTCCTACTAGTCTTTCAGGTTCTACGTTTTATTTATTCCTTTTAAATTTATAAATGTACGAGTCATAGGCATGGAAAGGGGGCATTTTTGTCTTGCCATACCAGTTTTGAAGGTACCAGAGATTTCTGGGGGCTACAATTGCTTCTTTAATCACGACCATTCCTACGAACTCGCAAATGATAATGCCACATTTTTCTCCCCTTGAGCTGTAAAACAAAGTACCTCAACAGGGATTGAGAAAAGATAGAAGATCATCCCATAGATAAACTTGAAGTGCTTGACACCGCCAGATATTGGTCTCAAGCCTAAAACAATAATTTAAATAGAATTACAATAAATTGTCACATATTAATGGGTTGAATGAAAAAGAAAAGAAACAGCAGTGAACAGAAGATCATAATTAAAGCATAAACTAAGAATGAGATAGTCAGTTTTAACTTAGCAGCAATTTAAATGAAGGTACCATTGAGTATTAAGTAGAGATGGCAATTCATATGTATGACAGATGTACAAGCCACGGGCATGAAATATCTGAAGAAAGGAGGGCAATTTTCTTGCTTGTACCATGTGTGGCACAGCCAGCAATCATGTCATTGGTAATCTTAAGGGACTGGCTACTTATGAGTAAGTCACAAGTTATAACTATTACTCTCAAAGCTCAAGTCAGCCTATCCAGTTGACAATTTCTTTGGGGGGGTTCTAAACAAAGAAATATGTTTTGGTTGGCAAACATGCCCAGACCATTACATCTTAAGAAATACAAACTTGAGAAATACCATTTCTAGCTTCTTATACAGAACTGGAATGCATGAACGGATCCAATAAAGAATATTGATATCCTCCTGAAAAACAGAAATAAGCCATCTTTTAAAATCAACCAATCCTCCTGTAATCTCTTCTGCCATTAATGGATGGTGGAAGAGTGGTGAAGGGATGACCAGTCCTTCGCCCTGCATAGATAACAATGAAACAATTGAGAGAGACAAATTGTTACATTTTTACAGAAGAAATATTAAAAGAAAAAACATAACAAAGAGACATCCTCTCTTTTCTTTCAGACTGCCAACACTTGTCAAGTGATGGAATAAACTAAGGCATCTAATAACTTTCTTGATGTAAATGAGTACCCCAAGAGATTTCATTTGTTAGAGAGCCTTGTCCTTGAGTATGAGGAATCCCAGGCAAACATTGTGAGGTGCTCTCCAAAAAGTGATCTTGAGGATAGTTTGCATGACCAGGGGCCCCAATGCTTATCCTACTTCCAATTCCAGACACCCGAGTGTGCTCTGCTCGGGTATCTATCTGAGTGGAGGATAGTGAATAACCAGAGCCCCTCCCTCCATTGGAAAGCTGACAGTGTCCTACATTACTTGATTGATGTATATGCAGCTGCCCAAATGTATTAGAAACCAACTGCTGATCAGGATTTAGCATTGATTGAGGATGATACTGGTACTGGAAATGTTGCTGGAAGATCTGAGATGACTGCTGTCCCAGTCGACTCAGAGGGTTCTGTGGAGTTGAATATGAGCCATGATGCAAAGGTTTTGACATTGATCGAATATAACCTGGCTGCATTCCGTGAGCTGATGGTGGACTGCCTTCTAGATTAACATATCCTTGACATCCATTTAATCTGTGAGAAACATAAACAACACACAAATCAGAAATTATTCCAAACAAATGGAGAATGCTAAACACAGACATCCTTATATTACAAACATGTGCAAAAAATTGCCACAATATAATATTCAATAAATATAAATCCCTTTAAAATTGAATTTTATCAAGCAAAAAGATTGAATAAATACAATAAAAAGCCAATGATCATAAAGACTTATCGCTTTTAAGTTTTTACTTCAGAAGTTTGAACTAAAATTCAAAATTCAAACTTTTGAAAACAAAACTACTGAAAAGTTCATTTCCATCCATGCCATGTTGGGCATATTGAACCATCCCATATTCATTGTCAAGGACATGACAAATAATTATCATGTAATGATTTTCTAAAAACAATGCTAATTTCAACTTCAATATCCCGTGAGATGACCACCAAACAAAGGCAATGTTTATATCTACATACTGTAGCCCAATAGACCAAATGTGTGGACAAGTATTAAACAATAAACAAAAGAATAGCTCCAATCTACTAATTCTCTTTATATGTTTGAATGAAATTGAATGGTGATCGTATTCTATCATTCTTTATATTTCAAAACAAGAACAATATAAGTGTCATACATTGAATCCACATATGCTTCAGAATTCTTTAACATGGAACCTTAATAAATAGTGTGATTTGAAAACAAGTAGACATTATGGAAATGTCTTTCCAATGAATTGTACGTTCTTCTTGGTTCTTTTTCTCTCGAGGGATTTGAGGTCTTATAAAAGTATAAATCTATGTTACCTGATCCACCTACGGAGGATCCAATGTCCATGTTTCAGAAGATCTCAATCTGAACCTGCTTGGGATATGTCTCCAGTTTAGAAGCATAGGAGGTCCCGCTCAAGATATATTCCTAGCTTTAAGCTGGGCACTCAAAAAAAGGGTAAAGTGTGGGGCCCTAAAACCCTAAACACAAAAAGGTAAAGTATTGGGCCCTAAAACCCTAACATTTAACTATAAAATAGCCCCTTCCTCCAATCCTAAAACACACAAATCTAAGTTCGCGAAAATGATTTAGAGTGAAATATATATGAACCCATATCCACATTCCGATCTGGATCCGTTCATGCAACTTAGGAATAATTTTCACCGCATTATATAAATCGGAAATCCTATGTTACTGAATCCATCCTTCCTGGGTGTTGGATCCGTAGATCAGTGAATCGGATCTGGATCCAGATCCGTATCTGGCTCTGAAACAGATCCTCACCATGCTGAAAAGGATCCTGACCTGAAGAAATGGATCCTGAGCAGAAGATTGCCCCTTAAACATATCACGAGCTTTTTTTGACCCTGATTTCAGTCAAAACCACTTTTTCTTAGAAGATTGGCCCACTCCATGTGAAACCCTAATCCCCTAAAACACACTGAGTCTATAAGAAGAGTGCTTGGCCCCATTAGCAAACACAAAATAATTGATCTATTGGATGTTTGATAGACGCAGAGCTAGAACTGAACTACAATGACATTGGGTAGCGGGCAATCACTTCAATGTTTATAGTTTGTGAAAGCTACAGTCTACAGGTAGGCCATTGATTTTGCAGTTTATCTTTTTCTGTTCTGAGTTCTCGGTTATGTTACTGTTAATGTTCTTCACTTTCTTGTTCAAAAATTCAGATTTCAGTTCTTGCTTGTAAGTGTTGTTTTGTTCATGCTTATGCTCTGTTTACCCGGAAATGCCTTCTAATCTGCAGAGAGCAATCGCTAATGAGCTTTAGGAACGGTATCCAGTAAAGTGCTTTAGGGTTTTTGTCTGTATCTTCATTATTATAGCGAGTTTTGGCAATGTATATGGTGAAACTAAAAAGCTTCAAGAAAGCCTTGAAACAACTTTTTGGATTAATGATTTTAACTTCGCTGCCAAAAATGTATTCAAGGGTTGATATCCTTCTTTAAAGATTCCATTCCCCTCTCTTGACTTTTCGATTAAAGTGGTCACCTCTACAGATCACCACTCTATAGTGTTGAAGTGGTCACCTCTACAGATCACCACTCTATCGTGTTGAGGTGCTCACCTCTACAGATCACCACTCTATCGTGTTGAAGTGACCCATCCTCCAACATGTCATAATCTTCATGAACTATTCTAATATTTATTGTACACTGGTCTATGAATCATGAATATTTGATATTTCCGATGTTATTTTTTAAAAATAAAAAATGGTTTTATATTTTTGTACTCATCGTTTCCCCGCAATATCAGGAACTTGGCTTTTCAACAATCTGGCAGACCAGGATCCAGATCCTAGTAACATAGTATAAATAATCGCCTCTTCATATTTTTTTTATTTGACAACTTCTTGATAAGTCACAGTAGTAAAGTCATGGCATTTTGACTAGAGCTTAATATGATGAAATTTTCTGCACATGGTCAAATGTAGTATATACTTTTGTAAAAATATCCCAACTGGAATCAAGCCAAAGATAGATTGTCTTTTATCATATTCTTATTTGTTTTGGAACTAATACTGAACTTGACATCTTTGTATTCATGGTGGATATATGTTAAATTTATAAACAGCTGCGAGAGCCATTCTCCCGGAGTATGGCTAAGACCCTAGACAAGATCTAGGGCCCCCAGTGCACTCCTAGGGTATGTGGTCTGGGACCAAATTGATAAAGACCCTAGACAAATGTCTAGGGCCCCTGCACTGGGTCCAGGGTAACCAT
>CBVK0101053124.1:0-17922 GCA_900067695.1 Picea abies
ACGAGATCGGTCTCGGCATTCCTGCTGAACCGCTCTTCCGATCTCACCTCCACATGTCTTGCTTCCTTCTCTGCAATTGTCGTAGAAAGTTCAAGAAGAGGAATGTCCTCCTCTAGAAAATTGGATTAATGCTCTATTAAAATTAGAATAAGTAAGAACGTAGGAAAAACAAAAATTGGATCAACATCAACAAATTGTAAAGCACTGGTTCGATACAAGTTCATCCCCTTAAAGAAATTTTAATGTAGGGGATTTGGTCCTCAAATAGGACAAATTGCACGAGAATAAATGAGAACATACCAAGTTCTAAAACCTGTGGCTGGGGCCTTTCGTCATTTCTGAAAAATTGGGTCCAAGTTCTTTTCGGATACAGAACTTATAGGGACATACAGACACCTTTCTAGTGAATGGCCAGTCTCTGAAAAAATACTTCACTTGAGAAAATCAGATCCACCCTCTTGTAAATATTTAGTTTACAATTTTATTTTATTTTGGTTCTTTTCATTTTGTATGCTTTTTTGTGTTTTCTGGATGGTTATATATAAATCATAAATCCATTATTCATGGGAATTATATATTTCATTAATAATAGTTAATAAAAGTTCAAAGCATTTGAACATTAATTTCTAAACTCAGATCAATTGAGGTAAGTTTTTGTCCAGTCATTGTTCCCTGTTTTCATTTAAAATCTCAGGGAAACACGATGATCTTTAAAAAATTCTAACGCTATCCCTGTTTTAAAGAGAACAAATCATAGTGCTCCCCCATTCCTGATGTGATTTCTTGACTGAAATCTAAATGTCCAAATTGTGATGAAAGTTATCAGTTCCAAAAATAATGAAACAACAATTCTAAAGATCAATCCTATCACTACCTAGGTCTAAAATATTCTATATCACCCCACTCTCTTGATATCACAAAGTTTCTAAATTTTGTATAAACATTTCTAGAGAGTTGGAAGCACTGTAATGTGTGGGAATTGTGTGTAAACCTGTCGGGATACTGAACAGGCCTACTGCCAATGGGTAAATGCACACATGATACCAAGAAAACTTCGCCTAGGTATTGAACAGGCCTGCTGGTAGCGAAACAATGTCAGGTTCGAAGATCCTCAGGTATGTTTTATTAAATTGATCAGATGTCAGGATGCTTTTATCATAAGTGGGTGACTCTTGGATGGGATAGAATTACTAGAGTGGGTTCAATGAAATCCCTACCAAGGCTATAGATGCCTAACGACAACAGTGGTCTTGTTAATGGTATTGAAGTTATCTATATAAACATCGTTACCCCTGTTATCGAAACGAGATGCAAGATTACAATGTTTGGACATAAATTTATCAAATACTATAACTGTGTTATTTTTTCTGAGTTATTGTTGAAATTCTTGATCTGTCATTTAATTATTTCTAATAATTATTTAAGTCATATGTTCCCTGATATAAAGTTTTGATGATGCAAATATAATTGTTTCACCCAACGTGTCGCCATTGTTGGTAGCGAGAAAATTCTTGTCAAATTTTATCATGGTAAAATGTCATCGTCGAGGGATAAAATTTTCTGTAGTTGCCTTCTTCTCCTTGCAAACATTTTTTTTATCATCTTTGGTTTTGGAAAAATTCATTGGACTAGTTGTTTGTATGAGTTTATTAATTTTTTTATCATTCTCCTTGTTCAATTTCATGACTGAAAGCATGAAATTAGAACAAGTTTTGGTTTAAGGGAATTATGCAGTTTATGTGTTTTTCTTTTGCATGTTGGATAACATTTTTGGCATCCAATGTTCTTATAAGCCCTAAATATTCTGAAGTTATCATTTTATTGGTTGATCCCTTACCATAACAATTGATTTATCTACCTTGGGGGATATGAATTAGTCATTGATATCTTTGATTATTTAGTTTTTCACATTGGCATATGCTTGATTTCACAACTAGCAGAAATTTGGGTTAATTCGAAATATGAATACTACCTCTAGCAGTCATATCACGGTCTCATCGTCCTGGCACAAGACTAACACACTTACCTTCAAACATCACCCCTTCGTCTTGCATAGCTCATGCCTGCATTCATTATTGTGAGTGGTAAGTTTGGTGCTTTGGGATGGCATTCATTTCATAGAGTGGTTTCCAGTTCTACGTGTCCTCTAGTTATTATCCCACTCAATCCTCCAAATGGTTGTTATGGTAGTTTTCTAAATCCTTAGTTTTTAGGTTTCTCCCGATTATGCAGACCTCATCTTACATTTCGTCTATTGGAGAACATGACACACCTCTCTCTACCCCTACTGTTTCTATCTGGCCATATCAATGGTGCCCGTGGTGAGGATCGGGCCCAATGGTTCACAAGATCTCCTCTCTCATGACGATGTTGTGGACGACCTTGTGGCGTATGGCTGGGATGGTTTCATCAGACTATTTCAGGGTTTCAACCTCATTGTGGCCCAAGATTTCTCTCATAATTTTGATGGCACCATGGATAAGGTTGTGGATATGCAGTTAGAGGTAACCGAAGTTTCCATCACAGAAGCTACAAGACTATCCCAAGGTGGAGATTGATAGTTTAAGAACATCAAAATAGAAGGTGTGCCCTGGCATTTACTCATGTCCTCCAAGAAATTGTGTTGTTGTCCAAAAGGTACACTGATTTATCTTTTCAAACCATGATGGAATGGTCTGCTCTTAATGATTAAGCAATTTATTACTTGTGAAGGTAGATATGGTCTGGTCTTCTTGTAACATGTCCACTTGCTGATGGTTTTTCTAGGTTTGAATTTGAATATACCTTTTTATCATTTTAGGAGTCTACAAAAAATGGCTAAGTTCTATCAGAGACAGAAACTAAACCCACAGTCAATCCTGTCCCACCATGGCCTCATTCGAATCCTAGTGGTTTCACATCTGTCTAAAACTGGGGACATTTGGGAAAATTTCTTGTTTAGAAATAATTTTACCCTACCCAAAATTGTAACTGAATTACCTATGCATCTCGATGAAAGCCCCAGTCCCTATCGATCTAATCTCAATATCAAAAACTTATATTTGAATCTACAAGAAAATTCCGCATCCAATGATCAAACCTCTTTTGCTATCCAGAAACCATGTAAAGGCAAGAAGAAAGAATGCGATTTTATGCCTATAAAGTCTTTGGAAGAAGTTTTAGATGATTTAAAGGATAGAGTTTCTACTGTTCCTACTCATGAGCCGATTTAGGTTGTTTTAAACGAATCAATTGTCAAGAAAAAGGGCAAGTATAAGAAAAATAGTAATTCAGATGTGAATTTTACAAACAAGAGACGAGGTTGACTCATATCTAGAAATTTGAGAAGTCGACAACGTGATCATCAAACCTCGATCCCTGTGATCAAGGTCGATGATAGTTTTTCTGAGGATGATATCGATGATTTTATTTCTCAAGAGGATGTCGATGACCGAATTCTAGGGAATGATATCGATACAGATATAACACAGTTAGATTTCATTTCTAATCTCCCACCCTTCCTAAAAGAGAAAGAAGGTTTCTCTGGTATACAGCACGATCTGAAACAAATCACAAGGCAGGTTAAATTACCCTCTGCAAAACAGGCACGACCTTTTCCTACCATAGAACTGGTTCACTACAAAAACTATTTTAATTGCATTGAGAGATATTACCAAGATATCCCCTATCTTCAGGCACAACTGAACCAAATGGTAGCACGCAATTCATTGCTTGAGAGGGAGAATGACAAGTTGAAAGCCTGCGTTCGATTGAACGCACACAATGTTAACAAGAAAATTAAGTGGTTTGGTAATGTGATTATTAAAAACTCAACAAACTTCAACACCATTATAAATTCAGACTTATCAGATGTCTCTCTGCCAAATATATGAAATGGTAAACAATTGTTTTGATTTTTTTTATTTGATTCTGTTTGAAAAATAATAAATAGATTTACTTTTGATTTTATTTTTTCTTTTGAGAATACCTACAGAATCAAAATATTTTGTAGCGAGTCTATTTAAATTATTTGTTTATATTATTATCTAAACTTTGATTTTGTTTTATCATTTCAGGTAAACAAGAGATCATGGTGCTAAGTTTAAGGAAAAAGAATGATGGGTTAAGCCTTCAATGGCTTAGTAATTTCCCATTTTTGAAAAACAATGTTATTAATGTAATTATTTTTTATTTAAAGACTCTAACAGAAGTATCCTTTTGTTACTCTATTTTTTGTAAAAAAAACTTATTTTCAGGGATCTTCCTATATCTTGTATGATAAGAGGTAACAAGTCCAAGACATGTTTAAATAGTTATTGTTGCCTTGTGTGATGGGCATGTTTTTCCTGGACCACAGAATGGACATATATTTTTGAAGTTATATGAGAAAGCAATTTTCTATTGGCTTTAGACCTATGTAAATTGTGCAATGTTGTTTCAATGTGTTCTCCTATAGTTTCTAGTTATGAAATGTTACTTGTGTTGATCAATCTTTCGTCTTTTCTTCACGATAATATTTTATATCGTTGATTATCTCAATGTTGTCCATTATATTTTGTTGTAGTTTGTACCTGTGATCGATCATCTATTTTAGTCTTTTGAGTTTACTTATGATGCTAAATGGTTGATGATACCATTACCAATGGTTGAGATTTCTCTTGTTCTTAGTTATTGGATATCTTAAGGTTACATGATATATAATTATTTCTCTTTTTGTTGCCATAAAGTCACTACAAAATATGAAACACTTCCTTCAATTTCTTCAGGAAGATTTATGATTGTGTGTGTCAGAGGTTTCGACTCAATACAAGACAAGTAGGAGCTCATACAAACACAGAGAGATGAATGTATTTTATTTTTGCTGATCAACTAAAGGTTAGTAGATGTATTGTTAATTAAGTTGTTTATATATATGAATGAATAATGATTACATTAGTTAGACGTTGATTGGATTTGACTGTTTTTGTTATATATTCACAATCATATTGATTCTTTATTTATTGGTTTGATATTTAGATCATTAGAATAATTTTTGTTTTTTTACTTGATCTAGTTTAAAAAATATTATCTCAAACTATCACGTTCACAAGGGTTTCTGCAAACCTTGTAAATTGTATATAAACTGTATATAACCATTGTATATTCACACTCTTAGTTGAACATTGGCAAATATGTGTTGATTATACTAATTGTATTTTAGCTAGTTTGTTTTCCTTTAAGTTGTTTTTAGGATCCTAGTTGGCTAAAAGAGCCATAAAACCCATCAGGTTAGATCACACTAAACGACTTGGGTTGAATAGACAACCCCATTCCGGATCTATCCTTCCCATTGACAGTGTGCCATAAATGCCCGCCAACACCACCCTATGCATATATGATCTTGTGATGTTCAGGAAACTTGATCATCCAATATTTTGACATCTGGGTTGCTGTGAGGTGTGAACTCCGGGTAATCCTCCTTACTTATTTTTCTATACATGTATCACCAATGAGGGAGCACCACTTTAGATCCAATGCTTTCCTTTCTTTCTTCGAATGTCGGAGGTTGGGTAAAATCCTTTTTTGTAGATGTGCAAATAACTATTTCCCTCTTTGAGACAAAATCAAGCTGCTCTCTTGTAGCACCCAGTGTATAGCCTTCGCCGACCTCCGGTTCCTTCATATTGGGAATACTTGGAGAGATCCTAGTCGTTGCCTCTCTTGAAGTCATTTTTATATAGAAAATAAATAAATGTTATAGTGAATCACCAACCAACCTCGACAAGTGTCATTGATGCAATCACAAGTGTAGAAATGATAAAGACAATGCTTACCTCTTTCTTGCAAGAAATTAATGTGGTCTTACTGGTAATCAAAGTTAGAGAGTTGGTTTTAACCTCCTCGACGCTTTTTGTCGCTTGTTTGTATGCTTTGGAGAATAAGCGATTTGTGAAAATAACACCATGTTTGGGTATGACCTTGTAAATTTAAATATGAAGTATACTTACCTTGTTTCATCAAGTCTTAAATTCACGAGTGTAAATGTGATCTATAAAATCTATCACATAATCCTCACTATGATGAGGATTAAATGCAACACAGGCTAGTCGTAAAGGAGTGGGTTACTTCGTAGTTCATCGATGAATTCAAATTTCGACCGTTGGTCGGCGTGCAGGGTCGTGGTATAGGTCATGCTAAAATTTAACTTATCCATCAAATCACAAATCATGTCTTACCTATGCTAGGGGTGTCCCATTAAATTACCAAGCCTTTTTGTATCCACAAGAAACTAGTATGATCATTGTCGGGAAAATAACAAGGTATTTTGAATAGAGCAATAGCATGGATTGGATAGGCTTTCCACTGTAGAATGACGAAAGTTCAATGAAAAACCCGGATGTTTGGTGACCTGTTAGTATGCCAATAGTTAATGAGTGAATCAACATCGACGGGTTTTCTTAGACATTGTTTTATTGATACCTTTAGGAACACGTTCTGACATTGACAAAAACCACCATGCAACGCTGACATGGACATGCTGACATGAAAGTACACATATGACACGGAGAACCTCAAAAGATGACGTGGGGAAAACACTGAGTCATAGAAACTATGTATGTGGAAAAGACACATGGCTGTTGATTTTGACCTAGCGTGAGAAACGCTTTTTCAGCATCGGTGATTTTGTTTAGACATACATCCTTGGATATAATGTCCTATCCTACCAATGCCTACTATGTATCAGTGATTGAAGATCAATGATTTGTAACCAAAGTGCATGTATGGTGATGTTGACCACTCCTCTGTACTTATCCCCTAATGATGATAAAACAATTGTGGACTATTTTTTACTCGACCACTAGATGGGACTAGAACCCAAACAAAGCACATACTCGGAGGAAGAATTGATATCTGTGCTATCATAATCCCAATAAGAATTTCTGAATCCCATGAGATACAATGAAAAACGTGTTGCATAGTGAATCCCATAACTTGTGGTTCCTTGAACATATTTGAGGATGCTCTTGGCATGATTCTAGTGTATCTAATGCGGCTCCTACATGTACCTGGAAACTTCCCCTACTACATATGAGATATCAGTTTGGGTGTGGTTGAGATACAAGAGGATCCCCACAAGATTTTGATATGAGGTGTTGTCCACCAATGGTGTACCCCCGCCATCCTCAAGGTGTACCCTAGAGAAGAAGGGTGTGGTTGTAGAATTGTAGTTTGTCATGTGGAATCTAGCCAAGAGATCCCCAACATACTTAGTGTGAAACAACTCGATGCCTAAAGCATTTTTTGTTTATCTCGAGACCAAGGAAAATGTGAAATTAACCCATGTCTATCATAAAGAACCTATCATGATTTTTTTTTTTTTGACCGTATTAATTGCCAAGCCCGAACTAAGTGTGATCAAGAGGTCATCTGATTTAGTTATTTGTATCAAGATATATAGTAATGTTGTGTTGTCAATGATTATTTATACTACTATATTTCTACTTTTGTTCATTCTAGTTGCAAGCCATTTCCCTATAATAACTCATGAAACATAGTTCATATATTTACATATACATACATAACTTACAAACTTTACTTAAAAATTAAGTAAAATCCAAACCTATTAGAGAGTATTTTCAACGAATTGATACTTTACTTATATTTTAGTTTTCCAATTAAAATGGATATTAAAATAATTTTATTTGTAATTAATGTATAACTATTTTTCTAAATATTCATATAAATATCCTTAACCACAAAATTGCACATCTTACCCACAATATCTACAAAATAAACTTATCAATAAAAAAACAATTTAACACTTTAACAACAAATTTAGAACATATGTATTTTAGGATATAATTTGTTGAGGAAATAATATAAAGTAGGTATTAACATATGCAACTTTCCTTTCCTTTTTCATTCGGAAGACAAAATACCTAATATTACCTTACCCCTTCGTAATACAAAATACAAACATAATGCATAAAGATACCCCTTTGTATTACAAAATAACCACAGAAGACATACTAGTTTTTACGCACATAAAGATAGACACTATATTCCAAGGTAGCAACCCCAATACATTAACTTATTATATATAAACCAACGCTAACTTATTATTAGGATTCAGAAAGCACTATGAGCCCCTGCAGAAAAGGAATCTTTATGATGGTGTAACTCTTGAATCCTTCCCTCTGGGAGAGACCATTGAATTCTTCTTCTCTTCTCTCTCTCCTCTCCTTCCCACCCATTGTATAAGCCATCATTTCTACCTCCTATAGCAGAGCCAATTGCCTCGACACAATTTTAGGTTCCTTTCCTCCTTCAACAATTGCTTCCATAATTAACACCATTCCATTCGTTGGTGTTTCCTCGTAGCTTCTTCTCATAAATTTCACAAACTCCTCGTCCTCACAATCATGAATAATCCACTTCAAAAATGATAATAGAATATTTTATCCCTACATATGTAGGAATAATAATAACTAATTTTTATGCAAATGCAGAACGATAGATGAATTCACCACCTTCATCATGACTACATCGACATAAGGTATCTTCTCGAACATAATTCCCTCAATATTCCCCACTCCTGCAACAATCTCTCGTTTCCATTATAACTTTATATAAATTACCATCCACTCGCTATCGTGTTCCATCAACAAAATTATATTGATGGTGATCAACATCACAAATCTTACCAGTTATGGGAGGTGTAGTGGCAATGACATGAGGGACACCGAGATTAATGCCACGAATGTGTGAATGTTCCTTCACAATCATGGACAAGGAAGAGCCCGTACCTCCTCCAATGTATAATAGCATGTTTACGGTCTTAAAACCATCTTCATACATCTTCTCCATGAAAGCCATGACAACGTTACTGTTAGTGGCCATGGCCTCATTTAAAATCCAGTTTCTTTGATCCACCTATATAGGGAACCTCCTTCATCAATCTATCAACAACCTCCTTGACTATTTTTGTGTAGTATTTATATATTTGGAATCCATGGGATTTGATCCCATGACCTGCCTCTTTAAATGGATTAATCACTATGAGCTATCCACAAAGGGAGAATTACTACTTTAGAAAAAAACCCATTTTTTAGAAATTTAAACTTAAGCACCTTTTTCAGCTAAAGGACTAGAACTAGGCCACATGGAACTCATATGACCAAAGAAGGGGGATGTGCATCCTAACTGAGGTATTAAGTAGATGTTTTGCCAAAATTTGGGTTTTGGCCTTATTTTAGTGGATTTTTACTATTTAGCTGATTTTTAGTGATTTTTGAGGATTTTTGGCCCTCTGAAGGGGATCTGAGCCCAATATGAGGCCAAAACGTTGGGGGCAGATTGGATTCGGACCCCCAACTTAAAATATATATAAACCAAAGGCTTTTGACAGTCTAGAGAGGTTGATAAAGCACATAATGTTGAAGTATTTGTGAATCTTAAGCCATCTTTATGCAGGGAAGCCATTGAGGAAACAAACTTTGGAGGCCATTTCCAGAAGCTATGCTCATCCTTTTTTAGTGTCATTAGTTGTGTTGGATTCCTGAGGTCAAGAAAAACACAACCAGAATAGTTTGTAATCCATTTGATCCATTTCTAATGTATTTTTGAAGCATTGAATATTAATAATAAATCCTCCCCCACTAAGACAAAAGCCCGAAGACATAGGCAAACTTGTGTCGAAATCCATTATCAATCTTCGCATTATGGTTTGTTGTTCATTATTTGTTTTATGTTATGGTTTCCTTATAATGGATGCAGCATTCTTTCATTAAAATCATCTTCTTCTCTTAATTCCTAAATGGTAAATCAACTCATGCATAAACTTAACCATAGTCTTTAAAAGATCATTTTTGGATCGCTTTGTCAATGGGTGACACATGTCATGATATAATGGGAATAAAGGATGTGCATAACTTTTGTAACTAGGTGACATGTGGAACCTCAATAGTGGGTCCACATCACCCCATACAAGTGACCCTATAACATGCCTCAGATCTAACAATAGAGATCTGTCCGCGCAGATCCATAGATCTACGACCTCCATTGGTTCACATCTTCGGTCTTTAGGGGTTTTGCAGTGTAAAATTCTCTTTTCTCTTAGAGTGGTCAACGTCGATCTGACCATGTTATAGATCTAATGGTCATGGGATATACTAAAATGTCCTCAGATATATGACTCTTATCACTTCATAACTTTGGGATTTGGAGCTTATCAACGCACCACACTTCAAATCTCCCAGAGTGCCAAGACTCTGGAATATAGGATTTGGCACCATGTGTTCCCTGTATATTGCCAGATGAGAGGGATATTGAAGGATCCGAGGATCAACAGTCCACATTACTTCATGACTTCATCCTTCAGGGGTTTTGGTGTCACCAAACCTCTATTCTCCTGAAGCAGTCAACGACGGGCTGACTACATCATAGATCTGACGGTTGGGATAGTTCCCAGACATCCTCAGATATACGACCTAGATTAACTTCAGGCTCTATGACTTCGTGGGGTCCGTCTCTTTTATGGAAATCACCCAAAACTCATTGAACTCGCAAAGGCTAAAGAAGTTGAGGAGTTAATGCTCTCGTTGCTTCTCTGAGTCCAACATTTGTGAAAACCCTTGGATCCTCCTGAACGGATCTTGTGTGTTCATCTTTTTAAACAAGAAAATCATCTCCTTCAAGACTTAAATCTCAATATCCTTAATATTTGTTAGCTATGAAGGACTTAGGCACTGACATGCTCTTTGCGCTCTTTATGCTTAGCTTAATACTTAGAAATATCTTTCGCACACCCCTCATGCTCATTCACCAAATCTACAACCTAAGAGGTTCTTGGTCTCTGCTCGCCTCACAGAAACAATGTACATACTTTCACTACCTCTCATGTTCTTTTAAAGACCCCCTTTTTCTAAGAGACCCAAAACAACTAGAAGTGTAGACGAGCATACGTGAAACTGTGCCCAAGGTTGATGACCTCACAGTTCCACTGCTCTAAATTAAACCACCACAAGGATCAAGCATTTACGAGTACAAATCTTGTCTGAACCATATAATTTCTTACTTACCTAAATACACAATCGATAAAAAATAAAAGGGACATGATCTAATCATCAAGAAAACATGTACATCCCTGAACATTCACGAGATTTCCAACTTAATTTTACAGTTACAATTCAATTACACAAGGTATGAGAATACTTATCTACTTCAAATTCTAGCCAACTAACTGACTGTGGGTATGCACCTTTCCACTCAACCATAGACTCAGTGGAATTTGTTCTTAGCGCTCTGTCCACCCCTGTTCCAAGCCATGATATCACTAGAGAACTTATGTCGTTTCTCAGAGATCCTCTCTTTGTCACAATAACCCTATGAGGTTTATCATATACTTCTTCAACATCAAGCTTGTGGCATTCCTCTTTTCTTCTGCATATCCGGGTCATGCATTTCCCTTTGTGCATGCACTATTTTCCGGTGTCTCCCTTCTCTCTGTAGGGCCTCACGTATGTCTACTCTTCTCAATTGTCTGCATGGGTTTATCTCCTTGCGCACACACCCTCCTTCAGAGGGTTCTTATTTTTCTATCATGTCCCTTCTTTCAGAAGGAAAATCAGGTCAACCTAGTCTTCCATACCTTGTGGTACTTCGGGTTGACATTTTTCAGTTAGACCATGCTTCCATTCATGGGGGTGGTTGAGTATTCAACCACCAATCCTTCCTTCATTATTTATTCCTCTCCCTGGGATCTGGAGGGATTTATTATTCCCGGCAAGGGGAAGTTTTGAATCATTTGACATAAGGAACCCTCTCTTATAGTTTTCCCATTATTTCCTCTAGTGATAGTATATCCAGTACTTCAAGGCTTCACCCCCACGGTCAGTTATTGGAAATTCAAAAAATCAGTTATTGGAAATTCAAAAAATAATACATTTAGATTGTTCCCATGCCTTAGCATGGTGATCCTGAGAAATGATTAATTACAAGCTGTGGGAAACATGGTTGTTATAGGAGTTCTCTCTCGTATCAAGACAAACCATATCAGGAAAAAGGAAACTTGAATCACAATAAGAGGAACAAACCAAGATGGAGCCTAAATCCTCTTCTTCAAAAAATGAGCCTGCAAGTTTTGATAGGAAGTGAAATATGATCCTAATATAGAAACTGATGATGCACCTGTTGAGAAGCCCTCAAAAGAGAAACAAAGAAAAGTTAACAAAGGAAAGGGTAAACAAACTGTAAGTTATTCCAGTAGAAATAAAACAAGAGCTACAACGAAATTGATACTTAAGTCAAAGGGTTTGTTTAAACCCTCTTTGAAGAAAGATAATTTGATCATTTTAGATGATGATATCAGAAAGGAAATTCATAAGAATACCATCAAGTTGAATAAAAATAAGCAATCGGTGACAATAATTGAATCTTCTCTCTCAGATGATAAGACCCCCAAAATCAGAAAGAAAGAAAGGTTAACAATCCATACACTGAGGGAAATGCCAGAGATGACATATTTTTATATGGAAAAAGGAGCACGATGTTTACCTAATTTTGCGACATAAAATATTGTTGAGGAAAAATATGCAAAGGTGTACATGAAGGAAAGGAAATCTGAAAATCCCAAATTGTCTATTAACTTAAACAAGCGTACACTAGAAGAAAATCAAGAAGAACCTCTGATACAAGAAAAGCAAGAAGAACTAGTGATTGGGAATAAAGATGTACTAACACCTGAAGATTATGAGGCCATTATTGCAGACCCGAGACAGAAAAACCAAACACCGGTGATACAAATTTTTTGATTATAGGTAAAGTCCAGAAACTGAAACATAAAGAAAAGGAGACTCTACAAATTATGAAGGAAAATCTCCAAGGCTACAACAAAACAATACTTTTTGCAGAACCCTATTTTGCAGGAAAGATCCAGGGGACAATCTTCTATTTAGAAATGAAATGTCTACCTAGACCATGTGAGTACACGGTGGAAATGTTTCATTCAAAATTGATAGTTTTGGAGCCCTTATTTGATAAGATGATAATACTTTTTGATAGGTTGAAATACCTTTTTCTTTTTACACCATATTCAAGTTCGAGGATCAAGTTTTTCCAACACATCTACTTGGAGCAGTTAATACATATTCAACTTTTTCAGGTCAAAAGATATCTTGTAAATCATAATCTTGACTTAGGATCAAGTCTTTTCCTAAAGTCTTGGATTTTGGTTGTGATGTAATAATTGAATAGAATCTAATCCCTATATGTTAACCAGATATCAAGACTATATCAAAACTGTATCTAGATTTTAGAATCTAGGAAAACCAACTCTGTGTATAAAGAGGAAACTTGTTCATAGAGTGAATGGTTCGAGTTTGGTGGTGATATTGGACTTATTGACCTGAATTTTATATTGGGAACCCTACACTTAGTAAATTTAATATGATTCTTACATTTTGTTCTAGTGCAGAAGATGTGGAAGGAGCATTTCAATTTTTACCCTTGGTGAAAAAGGTGGGACCGAACACTGACTCTAAAATATACACAACATCGATATTAATATGTGCAAAAGATCGCAAAGTTGACATCATGTTCAATTTTTTCCATGAAATAGTTAATGATGGAATATAACCTAGAATTCACACATATTATGGGGCAAGTGGCTAAGGAATTGTTTGTCTATGGAATCATGAGATCAAAGAAAGTGAAGCCTGATCGTGTCATACTCATGCACTTATCACTGCATATGATCGTTCTAGAGCTCTTGGCCACACTTTTGATGTATTATCTGAGTTGAGGGATGAACCACACTCACTAGACCCTGATCATGTCATTGTTGGTGCCTTAATTAATGCATGCTCACAATCTGGACAAGTTAATCATAGATGTTTCTTTTCAAAATTCTTCATGGTACTAAACTCCAAGGATTGAGATCAGGTAGTGTCTTGTATATTTCATTGATGGATGCCTCATGCAATCTTTTAGGCTTGGATTTTTGGTTGTAAATGCAAATAATGCATGCTTAGAAGTTCATGATGCTGGAGAAAGACACCATACAATAATAACCAATGAGGTGCAAGAACTTTTCAATGCAAGTTACAATAAATATGACATGTTGGAGGTGTTTTTTTCTTCAAACCAAAGGTTAAAAGAAATAGAACCCTTCGATGGAACTTGTGTAGATCATTTAAATAATGAAAAAATGGAATTTTATTACCAACATAGATGGCATCTTGGGAATCATGAAGGAAATTTTCCAATTACAAATGCATATCAAGGATTGGAAACTTCTGAGTTTATAGAAGAAACAACTCTCTCATTTGTTAAGGAAGGTGACAATTGATCTAGTGGTTTTTGAAGCTTCTCCAAGGCATAATTTTCATCATTTACATGTGTCATAATGAGTACAAAAAAAGAATTGAAGGAAATAGTCATTTCAAACTTGGTCAAAAGAAATCTCCAGAAATCAAAGATTTGCAACAACTTTCCTATATTCTAGTTACTTATCATATTTTGGGTATAGTGGATCTTAGATCCATTTCTGTTGTAACTAAATTCTATGCTTGATCAAATGGAGATTTGATTCATCAGTTTTGGGATTGGAACTGTTAAGCATTTTCTATATATATTGTAAAATAAATGATAGGAAAAGAGGGGAAAGAGAGGCCCGTAGGAGGGACTTTTGGGGAAGAGACCTAATTATGATTTGATTGTAATCCTGAAGGAATTTTATTATGTAATCATTTGTGACATTGAATATTATTGAGCATTGTTTTATTATATTGTGACTTCTTTGTTTTCCATTCTTCATTTTCATCTTTCTTGAATGAGTTGTACACATTGAGAATCAATGGATATCCATGGATAATAGATTCTAGAGGAACAAAGAATTTGTTGTGACTGCCTATTATTTGTGTTCTTTGTTCAAGTACCCTTTTAATCCATTTTTAAGATAGAATATATGTTTGGTGGATGTTCTACTTTTTGTTACATTCTCCATTCTTCTATCCATCCTCATATAAGTTTTTTTTTTATATGGAGTTCAATTTCCTTCGATCAACATGGTGTTTACATGACACCATGCCCAATGGTATATCACCGATCTATAGTCAGTTTGCTGCCCTCTCCCTTTCTCATTAATTCTTACTAATTTACCTACAAAACCTAAAAAATTCCAATAACTGAGGTGCCCTAGCTTGTCATTAGCAATCAAGGACAACATTAGGGACTAACAACATCAAAGTCTCGGACATATTGAAGAAAAGGGCCTTTGGAAACTACACGGTAAAGTTATGGTTGAAGGTCTATATAATTTCATCCTCGATGTTTTTTTTGTGAACATTGCATATATGGTAAAAATAATCAAGTAATATTCCCATCTAGTGCTACAAGAGAAAATGGGATCTTAGAGTTGATACACATTGATGTGTTCGAACATGTTTTAGTTCCATAACTAGGTAAATCCTTGTATTATGTTTCATTCATAGATGATTTCTCAAGGAACACTTGGATTTATTTTATTAATAAAATATTTGATAAATTTAAAGAGTTTAAGGATTTGGTAGAAAATCATACAGAGAAGAAAATAAAGTTGTCGAGGACATATAATGGTGGAGAATTCTGTGAGAATGAATTTGAAGAGTTTTGTAAGAAGTGTGGTATATCAAGGAAGAAGAATAATCCATACACACCTCAATAGAATGAGGTTGCAAAAAAGATGAATAATATGTTGATGGAAAAATAAATAATCATGCTCAGTGGTGTCAAGTTAGGATAGGAATTCTAGGCAGAGGCAGTGGGTATTTCATGCTACCTAGTAAATAGATCACCCTCATCAGTGTTGGTGGAAAATATTTTGCATGACTTATGGACTAGTAAGAAACCTTGTCGTGAACATCTCAGAGTGTTTAGTTGTGATACTTATGTACATTTTCCAAAGGAAAATAGGAGTAAGTTGGATAATAAAGATAAAAAGTGTTTCTTTATTGGTTATAAAGATGGTATGAAAGGTTATAATCTTTGGAACCCATAAACTAAGAAGAATATTTATAGTAAGGATGTTGTTTTTAGAGAGGTTATATATGTTCCTAGACATGAATTCCTACCCGTGTAAGAAGAATCTGATAAAATAGAGTTAGATTTGTATGATGCAAAATTTGAATCAATGGAAGAAGATGAATCAGAAGAAGAAAACCCACATACTCCAGTATTACGGAGATCAATGAGGGAAAGAAGGAAACAAGAAAGGTATAGTCCACTTGATTTTTGTGCTAATTTTCTTTATCTATTATTGATGATGATCTCACAATTGTCAGGGAAGCAATGAATTTAGAGGATAGTAAACTATGAAAGAAGGACATGGTTGAAGAGATGGACATCTTGGATAAGAATGAGGCATGGATCTAGTTGATTTTTCAACTTAAAGAAAGGCCATTGGAAACAAATGGGTTCTTAATAAGAAGTTGAATGTAGAAGGAAAAGTGGAGAAATATAAATCTTGATTAGTAGGAAAAATTTATTCTCAGGTAGAGCAAATTGACTTTGGTGAAAGTTTTTCTCATGTTTCCAAATTAACTTCTATTAGATTTATTTTATCTATTCTTGTTTATTTTTATTTTGAAGTAGAATAGATCGATCTGAAGACAAAATTCCTACATGGGTATTTGTAAGAATAAATCTACATGAAGTAGCAAGAAATATTTGCAGTGAAGGGAAAGAAAAAGCTGGTCTGTAAGCTATATAAGTCACTATATTGTCTAAAGAAATTGCCTAGGATGTGGTACCAAAATTTTGACACATACATACTTGGACATGCATTTGTGAGAAGTAGGGATGATCACTCTGTATATTCCAAGAAGGTTGGTAATCACTTCATTTATGTAGTGTTGTATGTAGATGACATGTTGTTAATAGGAAATAACATGGATTTTATCAAGGAGGTGCAATTGCATCTATCATCAAAATTTGACATGAAGGGTATCAATGTTGCTAACTTAATTCTAGAATAGGAGATTAGAATATATTATCAAAACAACAAACTCCGGTTGAATCATAGAAAATATGTTCAAACAATATTCCAAAGGTTTAATATGTAGGAAAGTAAACCCATCAAGGTTCCTATTCCTGTAGCTATAAATTTATTTGTAGATCAGTGTCCCAAGAGATAAGAAGAGGAAGAGGACATGTCTCGTGTTCTGTATGCTAGTGTAGTTGGAAGTTTTATGTATGCAATGGTATGTACTATACTAGACATTGCACATGCAATGGGATTTTTGAGAAGGTATATGTCAAAGCCAGGGAAGGAGCATTGGAAAATATTAAATAGGGTTTTTAGGTATTTTCGTGACACTTCTAGTTATGGATTGTGCTACCAAGGAAGACCAACCTTGGACATAATTTTGGACATACATGGGTTTTTTTTACACAGATTGGGCTAGAGATCAAGATCATAGAATATCTATAAGTGGGTATGTGTTTAATCTATTTGGAGAAACAATTAGCTGGATGAGAAAAAACAAGGTTGTAGTGACACTCTCAACTATAGAAACAAAATACATAGAAACCACTCATGAAAACAAGGAATAAGTATGGTTAGTGATATTGTGTTAAGGTATTGGGTTGGTACAACAAGTACTAAGATTATATTGTGATAGTCAGATTGCAATCTTGTTGGAAGAGAACCTAGATTATCATTAAAAGACAAAGCATATTGATGTTTAATATCACTTTGTGAGAGACATGGTTGAAGACAAGAAAGTGTTTTTGGAGAAGGTTTCCACTTTGAAGAATGTTGTTGATTCATTGAAAACGTATGTGAGCACTGAGAAGTTCTCTTGGTGTAGAGAAACATTGGGCATTGCTACCATGGATTGTTAACTATGAAATCTTGTGACTTCCTATATGAAAAGAAATCAACAATTAGGAGAATGATAGGTATGTTTTATATCATTTGCATGTGTG
>CBVK0101053125.1:0-15999 GCA_900067695.1 Picea abies
TTGAGGAGGTTTTTTCTATTTTATCATTTTTTGTTCTTTTTAACATTTTTCTAAATTAATCTTGGATTAAGATATTATGGTTTTAGTATTTGGATAATACCTAAAATATTGCATATATTATATTGTGAATGGTGAAATTAATACAATGAACAATTGAGACGTGCAACACCAACAAAGGATGGTTTTCTCCCATGTAATATCCCCACTATAATCCCCACTTTAATTAATGCTTATGTAGGCATAATGTGTGGCTACTGCCAAAGTGATGTAATATGTGAACTATATTTCAATGTTTTAATAATAAAATGTGATGCGAGATGCTATGGGGACATGGACAAGAGATGGGGGATGAATTAATCCATAAGACGGTGACGTGTCTAGGATAATGGACAAGAGGGGTCCAAGGGGAAAATACCCATTTATATTGATTTAACCCATTTTCCTGAATTTTCTATTTGTATATGAAACTTCCCATTTATGATTGATTGTTTCCAAAGCCAATTATTGAATACATGTAAAAGGGTGGGTGTGAGTGGTCACATCCCAAAGTTATTGGGAACATGGGGGTTGAGGAAAATCATCTTGGGGAAGAGTGTGAGTCAAGAAAGGAAAGAGAAAGAGAGGAAATTCGTATGGGTTTGGGGCAGTATTTTTTTTTAGTCAGTCAAGTTTGTGCATGGGAAGGGGATAGAGAGCAAGAAACATAGATGGAAGTTGATGTAACGATGGAGGGAGAATTCTAGAGTAGGATGGAGTGTAATTGGAGCTAGTTGAAGATGGAAAACTGAATATCCAGGTTGCTAGGCCTGAAGAGTGAACTCTTGGGTGAGTTGCACTAAAACAACAAGTGTTGTTCTTGGTTTGTTGATAGTTTTCCTAGTAGCAGTTTCCTTTCTGTTCCTTGCTGAGATATTCCTAGTTGCTTGTGCCAGATAGAAATTGATAAATGAATGGATCATTCCTTGGGTTAGCATTGATAAAAATATGGTACATACTTTGGGTTAACTTTGATAAAAAAAATGGTACATTCCTTGGGTTGGACAGGTCAAGAGGAAGAGAACTGGTGGAAAATTGAGATAGTTGTAGGAAAATATCAACCGAATAAGTTTTATGAGACGTGAGTGGACAATGATAGAACAATATCTTTTGTGGATTGATAGCCTCAACTCGGGGGTGAATGTCTCTTGATATTTGGAACAGTCAGTCTATGGTTGGGTGGAACGTCTGTCCCAAGCAATTGGTTTCACAGTTGTTGTGAAAAGATAATTGTTTTATCTTGATGTTGTGTTAAACTATGCATATAATTGTTGTGCATGAAATTTGTGCATTTGGAAGTTATTTATATGTTATTGTAATGAGTTGTTTAGCTTCATTTCATGTTGATTATTAGCATCTTGTTGATGAATTTATTTTTATTTATAGACAATAGGTAAATCTGTTTTAATTGTAGCTATAAGCTACATGAAAATCAACTAATTGTAAATGAATTAATTTAGTTAGCATAAATTTTGTTGTTAATATTATTCTACACCGTAATGTCCCTAGGTTGGGCTGGGGGATGTTATGTTATGATATCATAGCTTCTAGTTCAAACATCGGGCTTGTGTGGGCCAAGATGGCTGTGAATTTATGAAATTCATCGTTTCAGAATTTGTATGTGAACGATTTGGGGGGGAAATATAAATTTTAGAGAGGAATCCCCAAATTTGGTGAGAGAAGTTCGATTTTTAATGGCCTCCTATAGAGTTGCAGGTAGTTTGTAGAATCATTGGTTGAGATCATGTTTGATCTCATGATTGATGGTTGATATTCAACATGTTAAATTTAAAAAAATTCTAAGGTTTAAATCTTCTTTTTCTTGTCCAAGTGACCTCGGGTTTGAGTCCACACACTTAACCAAATATTGGATGATATTTAAGAGAGTAAACCCTAGAGATTGTCAATTTTCCATATCACCAGGGCCTTGGAACCCTGAGCTACCCTAAAAAGGAGCTAAGACATTTGATATTCAATACTTCGGAGGTATGGATCTTCGGGATGTTAGAAATTTACAACATACAAACCTCACTGAAGGAAATCGGTCAAAATGGTTACCATAGAGTTTGACCAGCAATTGGCGGTTTCTTATTAGTTATAGTGGGATCCTCCCTATCATCAAACCATAACCAAATTTTCATTCGTAAAGTAACATGAGCCATAGATATAAGGATCTTCAGGATCCTTCTTGATCATTGGATACACGTTATGATCAAATTTGACATTGACACACTCTACGAGTAAAAAGGTGTTAAACGATCAGAACTCTCGACTGTCAAAGTTGTGAAGTAACGTGGGACATAGATCAAAGGATATTTGAGAACCTACTCAATTTTGATATCAAGCCTAGTGGAAGGACAAGGTAAGCAATAATGTTAACTAACAGTGAGTGGTCATCCATTCCTTTATGACCTTTCTGGTAGGTAATCCTTCGGGACTTAAATGGGTTAAGACCTATAAGAGACACAAATTTGTGAAGTAACATGAGTCGTTGATCTGAGGATCCTTTGGGACCCTTCTTGACCATCATATGCAAGTTACAGTAATTCATTATTGACCAGTTTGGGCACAAAAGAGTTTGGAACGATAGGAATCCGTGAATGCCAAAATTGCAAACCAATGCGAGTCGCTGATCTAGAGATCATTCTAGATCTCTCTCAACCAATATATAGAGTAAAGTGTGAGGATAGAGTAAGAGGTGCTATTAACCATCATATCGAGGGGAGGAATTTGGGAGCTATGTGCACTGTAGATCAAGGATCCATTGGGATCTCTTCACAACTGTTCGATCAACTAGTGGAAGGATAACATAAGTACTTCAGTGAAGTATGGCTCCAAGATGTTTAACATGTTGGTGTCTTAGACGTCGAAGCACTAAACAACCTCAGTTTTCCATGACAACGAATGATGAATCCAGAGCTATCGATCATGAAGGATTGGATGTGTCCCAGATTCATCAGAGTTGTGGGAAGTGCAGATCAAACCATCCATTGAGGACATTGATCGATGGAGGAGACTCTTAGCACATAGGAAGTTGCATGAAATTTAAATCTATGGTGGGTGTGCGCTATTAACCTGGACCGCCCATTTTTTTGGTGACGTGTAAAGCTAGGATCTACACGCATAGTGAGGAAGGAGTTAACTAACTATCATTTTGGAACATGTCATCCATAGATCTCACAATGATATTAAATCATGATTGTTTATTCAGGGCAGTGTTGAAGTTTCAGTTTAAGTAGTGTTGAAGTTTCATTTTAAGCGCCCATTCGTGTAACACTTGGTCACATCCCTCATTCATATGGAGGATAATTATAAAGAGCTAGCGCTAGAGGCATAAGCCTGCAAACACAATATTATGAGTTTGTGAGTCCATAGATCCGCGAAGATGGAAAAATGGCTAAGTGTTGGAACTATTTGAATGAACTTAAAAAAAGGAGAATTATGCTTTCCTAATTCCACAAGTCTATGATTTTGTGAGTCTGTGAGTCTATCAATCTGTGAGTTCGCGATTCCATGAGTCCATGAGTGTGTGTAGATGGAAAAGTAGCTAAGTGATTGAGACCCTTCATACGGACTTCTAAAAAGGAGAATTATGCTTTCGTGAGTCTACAAGCCCATGAGTCTGTGAGTCTATGAGTCTGCGTGGATGGAAAATTAATCTAAGTTTTGAGACTTTTCGGGTAGACTCATGAAAGAAATAATTCTGATACATTATTGGAACAAAATTGTACATAATTTCATAGATTTTGTTAATTATTTTATCCTAACAAATTTTGTTGGATGCACATTTTGTAGAATTAGAGGTACAAAAAGAAAATTTATTTCTTATATGAGGACTAGAGTCATGGAAGATTCTCAAGGATCTTACATCCATGAGGAAGATATCATAGGTCTTCATGTCAGCATGGGTAATGTTGAAACATAGTCAAATGGAAGAAGAGATAGGAAAAAAACTGTTACTATGAGAAGTCTGCATAGGGAAGTGTAGAGCTATAGAGATGATAATGAAACGATTATGAAGGCTCATGATGAGATACTTCATAGCTTGAACATGTTGCATAAGAAAGTTAACAAATATTCTAAAACCAAGCAAGTATTTAGTGATAGAAAAATATCAACATCTACATCCCATAGCAAAAGGGATGATCATGGAAATGATAGGAAGTCAAGAAGCATGCTAAGGAACCATCATTCTCCAAGGAAATCCACTATAAAAACTCATGAAATTTTATAACCAAGAAGAAACCCAAATGTGTCTCCTATGCAGAGGAAAATAAGAAGGCCTCAGGCAGATGTATTGCAAGGTGAACTCAAGAAAATATGGCCAAATAATTTCAATGGTGAGCACATGAAAGGAGAAGAGGAAAAGGTTCGGTTGTTGGAAATGAAGAAATATTTCCAGCTGCATGATTACCCATCCTGGGTAGAAGGTATAATTTTCACCTACCACTTACAAGGAAAGGTAGTCATGTGGTGGAATCAAATTACGAAAGCCAAGAACCTCAATGAGAAAATGATATCATGGAGGAAGTTAAAAGGACATTTCCAAGAGAAATATTTGTCTGAGCATTATTATGAAATAAATATGAAAGAGTTCTTTGAAATCAAATTGGGAACCATGACAATGGAGGAATATGAGAAGTTGTTCTTTGAATTGTTGAAGTACATTGACTTCATAAAGGATGAGAAAGTTAAAATCCAAAGGTTTCTAGGTGGGTTACCCTCCTTCTATAGTGACAAGATTCAATATGACAACCCCGATAACTTGGACGAAACCATAAGGAGAGAAAGGCACCTTTATGAGCAAAGAAAAGGAAGGCCAGTGTTCCAAAAGGCTTGGAAGGACAATATGAGAGGGAAAAAGGATCAAAGGAACAAATGTTTTAAGCCAACCTTTTTCATAAATAACTCCCTAGGAAATCAACAAGGTCATAAAACCCAAAATGATCAAAAGAATTCATATTCATTTGGTAAAAGGCCAAGGAAACATCCTATTCAATGTTGGGGATGTGAGGGGAATCACTTATATAGAGACTTCCCACATAAAGGAGAAATAATTAGGATTGTCCACAACATTCAGGAGGATAAAATAGTGGAATACATGGGAGGAAGCATACCAAGGATTTATGAAGCCTTGGGCAACAAGTAGATAGAGTATCAATCCCCCATGATCGAAGTGGAAGGTAAGATTGATAACCAACCCATAGCAATTTTAATTTATTTCGGAGCTATCCATAGTTACATAAATGATAACATTGTTGAAATATTTCACGTGCAAAGAATAAACATAAGAAATATTTGTTAGCTCAGTTAGCCACGGGGGCTAAGAGGAAAATCAATGAGTGAGTTAAATATTGTCAAATAGACATGAATGGACTCAACATGAAGGTAGATGTAAACATCATTCCATTGGGTTCATATGATTGTCTAATTGACATGGCTTTGTCGGAAAAACATCATGTTATCTTAGATTTGTACAACAAGACAATCACATGTCTTGATGAGGAAGGGAAGCAAAGCATAATTCAAGGAATTCCAAGAGTTGTAGTTGTTAGAGAGATTCCAACTATGAACTTGAAGAAGAGCTTCAAGAAGGGATGTTATATCTATGCATCCTACATGGAGGAGGTAGCCAAAGACAAATTGGAAAGCATTGAAGACCATCTGGTATTGAGGGAATTTGCAAATGTTTTTAGAGAAATTCTGGGATTTCCACCAAAGAGAGACATTGATTTCTATATCAATTTGGTGCTACGAGGTACCTCGGTGTCTAAGAAACCATACATAATGGGTACACTAGAATTGAAGGATTTGCATATGCAGCTTGAAGAGTTGTTAAAAAGGGTGTATATATTCCCAAGTGTGTCACCTTGGGGAGCCCCAGTTCTTTTTGTGAAGAGGAAGGATGGAACCTTAAGGCTTTGTATTGATTTGTTTGATCATTTGAAATGTGAAAGAATTGATGATTTGCTTGATTAGCTAAAATGTGCAAGAATATTTTCAAATATTGACTTGAGATCAAGTTATCATCAAATGAGGATAAAGCAAGAAGACATTAGCAAGAAAACATTCATAACAAGATATGGGAATTATGAATTTGTGGTAGTGCCATTTGTGTTTGATGAATGGAGTGTTCATGCAGTACCTGGACAAGTTTGTGATTGTTTTCTTAGATGATATACTCGTCTATTCCAAATCAAAAGAGGAACATGAGCAACATTTAAGAATGGTGTTGAAATTTTTAAGAGAGCACATATTATATGCTAAGTTAAGTAAGTGAATATTTTATCAAAAGAAGATTCACTACTTGGGGCATATAATATCAACAACAGGGATAGAATTTTATCCTAATAAGATAGATTACATTTGAGGATTGCCAACTCCAAAGATTGTGACAGAGGTTAGATCATTCATGGGTCTTTCCAGTTATTGTTGAATATTCATAAAATGTTTTTCAAAGATTGCAAGTCCAATCACTTCTTTGCAAAAGAAGGAAGTGAAGTTAGAATGGATTTCCAAGTGTGAAGATAATTTTCAACATCTGAAGGGAATATTGACCAGTGCACCAATCTTGAAGATTGCAGATCCAAATGAATATTTTATTTTTTGTATTGATGCATGGAAGAAAGGAATCGATGGAGTTCTCAGTCAAAGGGACCATGTGGTATGGTATGAGTCCAAAAAATTAAAAGAGAATGAGAGGAGTTATGCTACACATGACTTGGAGTTACCAAATATCGTACATACATTGAAAATGTGGAGGAATTACCTTATGGGAAATAAATTTGAGCTAAGGATAGACCACTGTGGTTTGAAACATTTGTTTGGAAAACCAACACTAAATGTTAGGCAAACTAGATGGCTAGAATTTCTAAGTGAATATGACTTCACAATTAAGCACATAAAGGGAAAACAAAATCAAGTGGTTGATGCACTCAACAAAAGATCTCATGAAGTGAATATTGCAACCATTATCATGTACGACACAAATATGAAAGACAAAATCGTTGCAATAGTAAATTCATATCAAAATTATTTAAAAATAAAAGAGACATTACAACAAGGTAATTTTCAGTGAAAATTTAATTATTATGAGCTGAAAGAAGATGGAATTATCATGTACAAAGGCAAGGTGTATGTGCCTAATTTTGAGGAGCTCAAAAATGCAGTATTGAAGGAGATGCACAATGTGCCATATGTTGGGCACCGAGGATATCAAAAAATAATTGCAACAGTAAGAAGATGATACTTTTGGCCATGAATGAAGAAAGAAGTGACTAATTACATAGCCAGGTGTTTAGAATGAAAAAAAGTAAAGACATAACATAGACACCCAACAAGTTTTAAATATCCATTTCTCATTCCGGAATGGAAGTGGAAAGTGGTTACAGTTGATTTTATTACTAAGCTACCTAGAATAGTGAAGCAACATGATTCCATCATGATGGTGGTGGATAAGTTGACTAAAGTAGCACATTTTAGTCCAGTAAAGAATACACACAAGGAAACAAATATTGCATAAATTTATATGAAAGAAGTTGCTAAGCTACATGAGGTGCCTAAGGAAATAGTTTCAGTCAAAGATCCAAAGTTTACTTCCAATTTTCGGAAGGGTTTGTTCAAGGGATTTGGGACAAATTTAAATCTTAGTACAACATATCATCCTGGTTCCAATGGGAAAACATAAAGGACTAACATGATAATTGAGGACATGCTTATAATGTATGTGATGGATAAACCATCAAAGTGGGAATATTATATCCATTTAGTTGAATTTTCTTACAATAATGGGTATTAGGCCTCATTGAAAATGAGTCCATTTGAGGAAGTGTATATGGAAGAAAATGTAACACTCCAGTGAGTTGGGATAATCCAATAGATAGAGCAGTCCTTGGGCCATGATTGTTAAAATAAATGGAAGACCAGATGGCAAAGATAAAGCATAATTTGAAGGTTTCCCAGTATAGGAAGAAAGAATATGCAGACAAGAACAAGCTTTTCATAGATTTTAAAGAGAGAGAATATGTGTTCTTAAAAGTAAAGGAAAAGAGGAGTTCGATAAGATTAGGAAGTTTCTCGAAGTTGGCAGCAAGATATTGTGGGCCTTTTGAAATATTATAAAATATAGGGTCAGTTGCATACATGTTATCTTTGCATGCATCAATGAGAGTGCATAATATATTTCATGTGTCATTGTTAAATAAATATGTGCATAATCCTAACCATGTAATTTATTGGAATGTGATCCAAGTGGAGAATGAAGGGGATTTCTGGGTGGAACCAGTACACATCTTGGACTGGAAATTCAAATTGCTCAGGAACAAAGCCATAGGGATGGTAAAGTGTCAATGAAACTGTTACATTCCTGAAGAAAACATAATGCAAGACTCCATTTTGAGTAGCTAAAATTTTGAAACCACATCTTATAGTCCTGGCCAAATGCGTTGTGGAGATTGATAAAATAATCGATCATTACTTCGATTATCCTTGATAAAAGGATGGTACATCCCTTGGGTTATCCTTGGTGAACGAGTGGTGCCTTCCTTGGCTCGACGAGTTGAGAGGAACATGAGATTTTGGTTGGAGCTGCTGCTGGAATTGTTAAAATTGTAGAATTTTATTTTCTAAGTATTGTGATGTAAATTGCATATATGTATATTGACATAGAGTGCACCGAGGATGATGCAAAATTTTAGGGGAGGGGAAATGTAACATCCCCACTATAATCCCAATTTTAATCAATTCTTATGTAGACATAATGTGTGGCTACTACCAAAGCAATAAAATATGCGAACTGTATTTCAATGTTTTAATAATGAAGGGTGATGTCATATGCTAAGGGGACATGGAAAAGAGATGGAGGATGAATTAATGCACAAGAGGGGGGTGTGTCTAGGATAATGTCCAAGAGGGGTCCAAGGGGGAAATACCCATGTATATTGATTTAACCCATTTTCTTGAATTTTCTATTTGTATATGAACCTTCCCATTTCTAATTGAGTGTTCCCAAAGATAATCATTGAATACATGTAAGAGGGTGGGTGTGAGTGGTCACATATCAAAGTTATTGTGAACACGGGGGTTGAGTACAATCATCTTGGGGAAGAGTGTGTCACGAAAGGAAAGACAAAGAGAGGAAATTTGTATGGGTTGGGGGAAACAATTTTTTTAGTCAGTCAAGTTTGTGGATGGGAAGGGGACAGAGAGCAAGAAATAGAGCTCGAAGTTGATGCATCCACGGAGGGATAATTCTAGAGCAACATGGAGCGTAATTGGAGTGATTTGAAGCTGGAAAGCTGAAGAGCTAGGTTGTAAAGCCTGAAGAATGAATTCCTGGGTGAGTTGCACTAAAAAAACAAGTGTTGTTGTTGGTTTACTGATAGTTTTCCTAGCAACAATCTCCCTTGAGTTCCCCACTGAGAGATTCCTAGCTTCCTATTCCAGAGAGACCCTGATAAATGAATGGCTCATTCCTTGGGTTAGACTTGATAAATGGATGGTAGATCCTTTGGGTTAACTCTGATAAATGAATGATACATTCCTTGGGTTGGACAAGTCAAGAGAAAGAGAGATGGTGGAAAATTAGGATAGTTATAGGAAAATATCAGTTGGGTTGAGAGTTTTATGAGATATGAGTGGACTATGAGATACCACCCTCTTTTGTGGATTTCTATCCTTAGCTCAGTGGTGACTGAATGTTGAAATTTGGAATAGTCAATCTATAGTTGGGTGAAACGTTCATCCCAAGTATCTGGTTACATAACTATTGTGAAAGGATAAGTGTTGTATCTTGTTGTTGTGTTAAATTATGCATATAATTGTTGTGAATGAACTCTGTGTATTTGGAAGTGATTTATATGATGTTGTAATTAATTGTTTATCTGCATTTCATTTTGATTATTAACATGCTTCGGATGCATCTATTTTTTGTTGTAGACAGTAGCTAAATCTTTTTTAATTTGTAGCTATAAGCTACAGGAAGATCAACTAAGTGTAAATGAATTAATTTAGTTAGCATAAATTTTGTTGTTAAGAGTATTTTGCATCATAATGTCCCTTGATTCAGCTGGGCGACGTTTCATCTCGGTTAAGGGTTTCCAGTCTAGATCATTATGTACTATGTGTATGAGTCATTGATTAATTTCTATTTTTATTAAAAATATATATGGTTTTCATTACTTCACAGGTTTAAAACCTGCAATGGGTATAGAGGCAATACACTTCTTTAGACATCTTGTTTTTCCTTCAAAGTGAAATCCTCAAAGAAAATATGAGTTTAGAGGGGTTGAAGTTGAAGAGACAATATTTTTTTCATTTTTCTTCATAATAAACAAAAAAACGTGTATCCCATTATCATGTTTTTATGCGTGCAAAATACTCAATTTTACACTTAGAAACTTGATGTAGAAATCTATTAGGAGCATTAATTATGTTCTATATGCAAAGGTAAAACCCTAATTGAAAAGAGAAATAAATCGAAGGTTATCACTACTACTTGAATATTATTTAGTATTTATATTATTCTTATAGAGATAGACTATTTTTTCACTATTGCTTTCCAATTTAGATTTCTAAGTTGTAACTTACATAGAAAATTTGGGCATCCTATCATGATTGCCAATTTTATTTTTTATAAATTTAATCATGGATAGTACATACCTTAACACATTTCCACACAAAGAAAAATAATCATTGCTACGAGAAGTTGTAGAAGAATCTTTCTAAATACTTATTGAAAAGAATGCTAGACAATAAAATTGACTAGAAATGAAGTGACAACTATCTCTCTAATGAAAAATGTCATGATAATTATTTAGAAGTGCTAAAAAATATTTATTGGGGTGATGATGATGCATCTTACGGTAATGATGTTTAGGTTCCACCTAATGCTAGGCCTATACCTTATCTACTTTGTTTTTGTTCAACTATATAGTGTGTGAGGGGAAATGTTCCAAACTTTGATATAGTCTCTCTTCTTAAAGGAGAAAATGTTATAGAAGATATCAATATTTCCAAAGTTATTGATGAGTCTCAAACATGAGTTTTAGACTTGACATACTTGGATCATTGTGGTAATGATCCAATTATTTACATCGTCGGTACTAATGACATGTGGACACATAATATACATTGTGTGTTTCATGTTCACATTGTGTATGCAAATGAAGGTGGAAATCTTATGTTCTTCATCAATTGAAATAAAATCATAGTTATCTTGAAGAGGTTCTAATGAATATCATAAAAAACATTCTATTAAAAATATCAAACCAAGGTTTTATATGAGATCATGTTCATATGTCAGCCCCTTCTTGAGAGATGGTCACTTTGTCAATATTGGTACAAAAAAATTCATTAAAATTGATGGCATTTTGATGCATAACACAAATACATTTGATTTTACCATAAAGGAGTGCATTCTTGTGTATTTACTTTAAAATAATACATGGTATGTCTAAAGACGATCAATTGAAAATTCCACATCCTATGGAAGCGTTGGATCGTTTAATAGAGATTTTAGTGGTGGAACATTAAATTGGGTAACAATATTTGTAATTCATGTGGATGTTATTGGTAGTGTCCACCATATTTGTCAAGGTGTAAATTTTCATCCACATGAGGTGTTTCATGCAAGAAAAGTATTTGTAACGACCTCCTCGTTACGACAACAACTCTGTTAACAGGTGCAATTTTTTTTTTTGTTAAGGTGTGTGTGCGCGTGTAGAAGTAATAGACACACTTGACTCTACGTCACCATTCGACAACCAACAAGACGCCGCCACGATGTTCATCATAATAAGACTGAAGGCACACAACGAGTATCAGTAAGCAATAAAGAACCATAGACATAAGGCGCACAATGCAAACATTTAACGACATACTGGGTTATGCACAGTATGAACACAGAGGGATGAATCCATAGTAGTAGATCTTACTATTTCTGCACAGGAAAGCAGGGCGTTTAATCTTAGTCCTCTGCTCCAGAGAGAGAGAAGGTCAGATAGGCTCCTGGTCGACTGCTCAGGAAGAAACTCATAATCTCTGTTAGGTGTGTCACAAGAGTGGATTAAAGGGCCCGAGACTCTTGATACAACACTTGATTCTTTACACTGAAGATCACACACACATACATAAATACTAAGGCTACCAGGAGGTGTCTATATCCCGCCCGACACAAGCAACCACGCAATGCAAGAGAACCAAGTACTACAATATCAAGGGAAACCACGACCTCGACGGAATTCACAAGTTAGAAGGACACCGAAAACGACCAACCACTAGAAGGACTCATTGACTTCAATTACAAACCACTTACCCCATTTGACTTCTATTAGACGACGGGTTACCAACCCATTCCTAAATATGTAAAATCAATTAAATTCAATCCCCATTTACTAAGCCATGGTAACTCCTCATACTTAATTTCAAGGACAGTTCATGATATATGTTTATCAACCACCATAATTATTACGATAACCTACCCCGAATGAATAACTTCATTACATTTACCTCACTTACCTTGCAATAGGATAACATCCACATTTCATCTTCATATTTTAGTATCCATAAATAAACTACCATGACATATTCATAAAAGCTAGCATCATTACATTATAATATAAAGACTTTGCAATTTAACCAACTAAGAAAAATGGTCATTACACTAATGATTAAGACATCGATAGTCCAATATATTCCATTAGATTACACTGTCAATTCCTCACATGATTATTTCATACATTCCATCATAAGACGATTCATTAACTTAGCATTACTTTACTTCATTATAATATAGTGTAGTAACATTGCAATAACTTGTTGCAATAACATTACCATAACCTTATCTTATATTACATTTACCCTAACATAATGTAATAATGTAAGAATGTAATAATTGCAAATCTGGCAGTTACATAGAGGCAGTAATACATCTCGCAGTTACATGATTCTAATAAGGCAGTAATAATAATATGGCAGTAGGATTTACATAACAAATGTCGATATGATAATAAAATAACAATTTAATCATTAATATGGAAAGTAACAATCTGAACAGTAGATTTATGTGCCTCCTATCTTCATCAAAATTATGTGCAAGCATAGTTCAATGGGTCATTGATTTCTGTGCTTCCTTTGTTAAGAAAGTTTTGTAATGGATTTGATTTCTTCTATATGCTTCACATTCAAATGTATTTTACCTTGAACTTAAGATTTAAGATTTTCAAATAAGAAAAGGAAAATTATAATATATAATAACAAGTGTAAACATTTCATATAACTTTACATATCTACGTCACCATCTTTTATTGATTTCTAGTAAACAATATAAATAAAATATAATATATAATAATACGAAATTATCTAAAATAATTTTTATTTATTAAATTTCTAATAAATAAAATAAATCAAAATATAATATATAATAGTATAAATATTGACACCACCAACTTTTATTGATTTCTCAATGTAAATACCGAACATAAAACTATGGTATCTATTCAAATGCACATTTATTTAAATACAATAGAGAGAGTACTATGGTACTGAAACATATTGCTCAGAGGACCAAATCTTTGAAACAAGAATTCAGTATTAATCCATGTTTTATACTTAAAGAAAAACTGACTTTAATTACTTATTATATGCATGTTATATTCAATATACAATACATATATAGTTAATCTATGTTAGCCATTCACAAAATAAATAATTTGAAAAAATGGTGAATGTTAAGAAAACCGATCATTTTAATGCTCTTTAATCTTAAATAAAAAAAAACAAATGTCAAGAATGTTCACTCGTACACATACATTCAAACACTTCGATATAAAATTACAAGGACACGTCTTATACAATTCTCTTGCTAACCTCAACTTCTTTTCCAGGTTCAAGTGTGTTTTTGGTTCCTACGGTACACATCTTTGCATCCACAATCAGAGCGTTGTGAAGAGGATAAAGCTATCAACCATATGGACTAATAATAGCATTCCGTGGATCTAAATTTGGATACCACGTGGGAGGAGGCAATAATTTTTAGGTCAGGAACCAATTAAATCCGCGTGGCAAGGGAACTCCATATCTCATTCTTGAGCAGATAAACGAAAGGTAAGGACACAACCAAAAATAATTTCCTGGACGCAACACTGTAATACACAAACACTGTAATACAGAACATAAACCACAGAACATAAACACTGTAATACAGAACATAAACACTGTAATACAAATGTTCTATTTTTTAATATTTTTATAGGAATTGGTCTAAAAGTTGCGAGGTAAATTTAGACAAAATTTCTGTTGTTTAAATTGTTTTTCTAAATACATAAATGGATTCAGTTTGCTGAAAAATTCATGGGTACTAGAACTTAACCATTCAAATTTGTAGATCCAACCATTCATCATCATAGTAAAATCAAATGGAAGAATGACCAGAAAACCCCAAAAAGTAGAACATTCAGACTATGGCTATAATTTTTTGTTAAGAAATAATTATAAAAATTAAAAATAAAATCAAATAATAATGTAAACTTCATTTGGTTGCTTGAAATGAAACTGACTGCTAAACACGATAATGGACAGGTATGTAAGTTAATCATTAAATTTGGTTGGTTTCATGAGCGCAACGCGCATGGCCAAGGGAAGGGGCACATTTCGTTTGGCTTGTTAGGTAACACTAAGTGCAGCCAGGGAGTCCATAACAACTCAACCTGAGGAAATCAGAAGGAAAGGATGTTTGTTAACGTATACAACTTATTGCTGTCCATCGAACTATTTACTCTAAACGGCTGAAACCAACTAATTACTTTGAAAGGATACACACCATATACCTCCACAGGGTAAATGCCATTAATTGGGATTCCTTAAACTATAATTTGAAACATGCAGGATGCACTACTTTCAAAGTTAATCGGTGATGAGAAGGGTTTACAGAGGCCCGCCAAATAGAAAGAAATGCAATGGCCCTCAAAAGTAGTAAACTTAAGCACTGTAATACGTTTAAACACGCCCAGTCTGTAATATGTTCGAATCCCTATCTTGCTTGTGAGAATAAGGAGTATTCCTATGAAATAAAATGCCCCAGTCAGAATGGAGGCACCCACAGTCTAAGAAACCACCAGCAAAATATAAAACGCAGACTACAATGGAACACCCACATTCACTGAAATGCCAACAATAAAATAAAATGCCACAGAACTTGAATTTGCCCAGAAAAAAAAATTTAAAAACCGCAGAACATGAATTTGTCCACAAAAATTATAAAAAGCCACCGAATTTGAGCTTTCCCACAGAGAAATAAAAACCATAGAAATTGTGTGTGCCCATAGAGAAATTAAAAAAAACAAAGCTCGTGTACAGAGTAAGCAATCCAAATTAAATGATGGATTATAAGGTGTGAAATATATACTCAGAAGGACCCCACCGCCACTAGTGATACAAGGAATTTCGTAAGGGAAAAACATATGGCAGCGCAAACATATATGGGAAAAATATAATGGCAGCGCAACACAGAAGGTCATTCCATAAACGGATTCGGACAATTTTATTCAGTAAGGTTCAGTCATAACCTTACGTCAAACTCGAGTATGGTAAGGGAACTAATTCAGGGGAAACCAGACTCAAATACAACACAATAATTACTCCAACATGCCTAAATTCAAAGATAAAGTCTTGAATAATAACAATAAAAAGTTTACCATGCATGCTAACTATCACCGTGGTCGTCATTGGCAGTAAAATTATACAGCAATAAAATTACAGCGAAGAATTACATCCAAGCATCTACTCTACCAAATAACGCGCGTACCTTTTCCCTTTCGACCGCCTCGATTGATGTCCAGCGCTCCTTGCCACTCCTGCTTGCTGACCGTAGCGACCTCATCGGTACCTCCTAGCCAATCGCTAGGGGTACTCTGCTTCCTCCTTAGCCCCCCGAGCCGCAAAGGGGCCACACAAATTCCAGAAGAT